>CAVNYO010000316.1:0-52602 GCA_963692855.1 Mycena citricolor
GCATACATCGCGGGTGCTGCAGCCGACACAGGATACAACTTGAAACAGTGATCCGTTCATTGCTTCTCTGCGCGTCAAGGTCACGCCGGCGCCCAAGTGGTGGGGAAATAATGCGATTTCGGTCGAGAGGTGTTCCCGAAGGGCGGTGGATACTTCTAAATTACCATCGGAATTCCTAAAATCACGAAACATAATGCTCGACCCCCATTTACACACGAGTAACACACGATGGCAGGCTCACGCATGCGATTGTCCTGCATGCAGTCTCTGCCTGAACGCAGTATCTATCGGCATATAAGAAGTAGTAACTAACCCTCCTGATGCGATCCCATTGGAAACACGAGCAGGTTCGGTGAACATTCCATACTA
Organism: Mycena citricolor; assembly: GCA_963692855.1. Lineage (NCBI taxonomy): Eukaryota > Fungi > Basidiomycota > Agaricomycetes > Agaricales > Mycenaceae > Mycena > Mycena citricolor. The sequence continues at coordinate 370 of CAVNYO010000316.1, forward strand.
CGTAGTCAAAAATCTATACCTACAGAGTATCATTTCGGGAACACAGGCCCTAATACCTGTCCGAAAATTCGAAGAAAGCGGAAAATTATTGCTAATAAGTCTCAATAACGGAATGGTGTACAGGCGCCCTTCAGGCTTTTCAAGCGTGTCTCAGATCGACTTCGCCAGGCCATCAGACTATTTGATGTACGGGGACGCAGCAATTAGTTTCTACAACATCCGTGGTATTTTCAGCTGAATTGATAGATAGACATATGCGAGGAAATGCGCAATCTTGACTGTTATATTACCTTGGTTCGATTGGCTATGAGTCTGACGGAACAAACTCTGCAACATCCATCAATTGTGACTAGGGTCACGATCCCCTCGCATCTGCGCATCCATCACTGTCAACGCCCACTATCGACCAACGACTTCCGAACGAACGAACGCGCTTGTGGAGAAAGGACGGGGCGGCTCGAGGCCAGAGGAGGTGGAGGAAGGTCTGGGACGTGCCGCGACGCGCATAGAACTTCGGGGACTTTGGGTGAGTCTCTTACGACGCTGAACCTTCAGCCGGCTAACCACCCACGTCTGTTGGTATACTGCACGCGGAAGCCTGCCAAAATCGCTTTACCGCAACCGCGTAGAATGGGACATCTGGTCCATCGCTCTCTTTTGACACCAACTGGGATGCGCAGGAGAGGAACGACGCGACCGAAGCTGAATAGCGTACTTAGCCACACGGAATATCCAGCCACTAAATGCACGGATTTCTGGCCAAAAATCTACTGTGCTCTGGCGCACCTCATTCCCGAGGGCTTAATCGTGTCACTCGGGGTATCGCAAGCGTTCCTTCGTCCCGTCCACTGTCCGTCCTCCAAGGCCGCTCCTACGACCTGCTGGCTTCATCGAGCGGATCCAATCTGAAATTCGTCCCATATATGTTTGTGCTATCTCTGTTACTCTTGCACGTACTGATCTCTCATTATATGTATCGTTTGTGCCATTCCTCCGGCTTGGACTGGTCATGTAGAAACTGTTGCACTATCCAATGACTGTGTAGTCTGTGCTCCCGGCCCTGCCAGATTCGCTTGTCATCGACAATGATAGAAGACTCCCGGTGTCGGGAGTAGGATCAGCAGGGTACCCGGAAGACACCACTTCAGCTGCGTCACCGCTACTTCCACTTGTATCTGCCTCGCCCCTATTCCGCACCCCGACTAGCAGTTATAGGCGGTGACGAACGAATACGCAAGAACAACGGATTTCGAAGATTCGAAGGCGGTGGGCATGGATGGAAGAGGGGGAGGAGCACTTCCAGATCGCGGATGGGGCAGTAGTCTGCAGGTGAGCTAGTTTCACTACCTACCTCTTACCGTCCACCGCCTCTACATCTCGTTCCACATTCCTATCGAAACGACTCGAAAGGGTGCGCCACATGCACCCTAAATTGGAGGCACGGCGTTGCCTCACCTTGCGCATCGTGGTTTCCGCAGCATCGCACAGGGTGCACAGCTGAACGATCGCCTCTCCACTGTACTCATCAAGCAGCCCCGACAAGAGACTCGGAACGACCGACTCGCGGAGACCGACGATAGAACCCGGGGAGATCGCACTCAGAGGCGCGATGGTTGGGGAACTAGATGAGTGAGAAGGCGGAGCGCCGGGATACAGTCTGGATGGGGTTAAAGCCCATAGGTGCGTTTCTCACCATCTGACTCGCACTTTCGCCACCTCGAAGTCCCGCGTTGCCCCCCCACTCAAAAGTGCGCTCTGCTTACATCACAAAATCGAACGCGCTGTGTACGCAGTTCGACGGCCACCTGCGCCAAACCGCCTTCTGTATCATTCCGACATCGGCCCCATCCGCGCACCTTTACTGGCTGAAACAGGGAAACGCGCGCCGCGGTCTTTCAATGGCTACCGGGATGTTGACGCGCGGTGACACCTCGTTTCTATCGGCCGCACTATTCTATGCTTCGCTTGTCGCCGGTCTGTCAGTCGAGGCCGTGTCTTGGACACTCAATTGTGCGTTCGTCCTCGCAGTATCGGACTTACTGACTGACGACTGTAATGTTAGGTGGATTTCGAGCATCGCAGATACGCTGAGCCGCCCAAGCGATGGGCGGCTCCGGTGTCCCCACCGACTGGATTAGTACGGCCGGCTCCTCAATGTATCCTGGTATGGTAACAATGACGGTGTCAGAGGGAGCCTCCAAAGACTGCTAGTTCGGGAACGCAAGTCCTGCGCATATCTATGCACCGACGACAACGACAGCCGACAATCTGCCCTCGGTCCTTGTCTACTTCCCTGGCGGTGGTTTCGAGAACAGGAGCACGCACGACTATCCATCCCCCCAATGACACCTGGCAGTCGCGTAGTCGCTCTTTACCGAGCTGGCTCGGAAAGCGTCAGTCGTCACTGAAGCTATGAGCACGAGCTCACACTCCGCCCAGAGGCTGTTTCGAATAGGACTGCTTACGCTCCGTCTCCGCAGACACCATAGCTGCCGCAGGCTAGAAGGCCCTGGCCGCACACTGGTCCACGCTCTCCCCCATTTGCACCGTGCGCGTCAACACCAGCGCATTCAACTTCCAGCTCGTCAAGAACTCTCAGACGCTCCACTCGTTTACACTCGCCTCATCGAGCTTCAATTTCGTGCCGACTGGTCAGTGCGCTTTCCGTGTGCGGCGTGTGCCTTGTGCTCAATGTTGCTTGCAGGATGACGCTGCGAGGGAGCAACTCCCAGTATCATCGCGGTCAGTCTGCAGTTGTTTCAGGCTCGACCCTTGCTGCGGCAAATCTGGGGCCGACTCTGCCTTCTGAATCTCTGCTCAACGTCGCGCGGCGCTGGCCCTCGGACAGCAACGGCATCGAACTAATGTTTGACGTGCGCAACTCGCAAACGGTCGCGGTCGAGATCGAGGCGTTGGGAGCTCCCCTCGAGTTCAACAACGTGAGCTGATCTATCAAGCATCACTGAGTGCTGCTAACGATTGTGCAGATCTTCACCGGTCGGACTGCAGCGCAGACGAACAAGCTGTGCAGTCTGTTCGATCCCTATATCGGTCGAGACACCGGATACGTGCAAGTAGTCCCGCTCCTCGGGACCCTTCCGCCGCTTCTCGGCGTCCCTGCGGCAAGCAGCCCTCTCGAAGGTTGGCACTTCCTGCCCGAGGACGGCAGCAACCCACCGTACTATCAGAGCCAGAAGTTTGAGGGATTGCACGACTGGCAGTTCCACATGCTACCAACGCACAGGACGAGTAGGCGGGCGTCAGCCTCTGGAACGTGCCGACCTTGGCTGTGCTGCAGCCAATAGACGTACGGGCTCAGCGCTCAGCGCTCAGGTTTCACATGGCACCCTCCGTGCGCGCCATCGACACGACGCTGCAGGCGAACGCGCGCCCTGTCGCGATGGGCATCCTCGGCTACGTCCTTCGCACGGGTTCGTAGACCAAGCTATTCCTGAACTACCCCTCCGCGGTTGCGGGCATGAGCGTCTCGCCTGCGGGTGCACTCACCTGGACATCGAACGCGGATGCGAAGACCTCCGGGTGGGTCGGATATACGGTCACGCCGCACACGTGGGGCCGCTCCCGGCTGTCGGTGATCTATGCCGATGGGACGGTGCAGACGCTGCGCTACTACGTTACGCACAGCACGACGAACGCGATCTCGAACCTCGGCAGCTTCGTGGTGGGTGCTGTTGCTCAGGGCATGACAAGGCAACGCTGAGCTGACCTTGCGCGGACACCAGCAGTGGTTCGAGAACACGACGGATCCGTTCAAGCCGTCACCGTTGGTCATCAGCTACGACCCACGAGCCACGTGCCTCAACCTGTGAGCTTGTCTGTTCTCTATGCGCCAGCCACCTACACGAGCATTGGCCTTCTGTTCCACACGCGCACCTTCATCGCTTTCAGCTGTGCCGTCGCCACCCTCCTGATCCCGTTCCTCAAGATCTTTGTGTCCGGCCTGCTGACGACCGAGACCTTTTCCGGGGACAGCCCCGTCCAGGTCCAGGTCGCGACCGATTTCTACAAGGACAGCCTCTTTCCATTGACGCTCGACCAGTCACCTGAGGCCACCAGCCTCCCGAGGATTATTCTTGTGCTGTCACAGATCAAGAGGTATCAGCTGCCGCTGCCGAAGCGGAGGACCGCGGCGAGCACAATTGGGCACGTGGATCTGTAGCAGCTCCCGGCGCTCATCGACGCCCCGAATACGACAGTCACGCTGTCGCTCCCCGTCATGCATGTGCAGCTGGAGGAGTGCGTGCCCGTGCTGCTCCCTGTGACGGATGCGACTGCGACGGGCTTCACGCTGCAGCGTAACGCGGAGTTCCTGAATGCGTCGCGTGTGGCCAATTCAAACAAGCTTACTCCACATACCGATATGGTGGGGCTGCCGGTTATGTCCCCCGGCTGGTTTGGGATGTTTGCTCAGACTAGGTGCGGTGGGTATCTCGCCATCTTCGGACGCACGGTCGAGGATATGACGGTTGTGTCGTGCCCCACAGCCAGTCTTGCGCGGTGTGTGATTTCACAGATTGTTGTACGTGCAGCGGGGGGGCTGACTTGAATATTTGACAGCTCAACGCAGAATGTCTCGCTGTTGTACGTCCGCAACAGGAGCGATCTTATCCGTCGATCCAAGCAGTGCACGAGACCGCAGGCCCATGGACAGGTTCCCGCACGACAACAATGTCTTCCTCCTGGCCGCAGTGCTCAGATCCGCATTCGACCTGAACCCTAGTCCCGCCTTCGACGTCTTCATGCAGATCCTAACGCTGCACAACAGTTCCGCCCCGCTCGCGGAGCTCCTCAACCGGGCGTGCTGCCTCGCATCGTGGACGATCTCTCCGCGACGTATTGGGCGATGTATGCCCTGACCAATCTCATTGTGCCGATGCCGCAGAACGCGACGCCCGCCGTGGGCGTCAGGACAGCGTCGCACGTGCGGCTCGTGCAGGCCCCGCTGCCGACGCCCGTGCTCGAGGCCCTATGTCTCTTATCCTAGTAATAGTACATAGGCTACACCCCCCCTGCAGCCTTCCCTCTTGTTTAGGCCGCCCAAGGCCACTAAAAAATCTGGAAAAATGCGCAAATAGTTGCTAGGGTCCTGGGTAAGATGGCGCATACTGGCGTCCCCACTCCGGCCAATGGTGCATATCCCATATCGAAATCCGTGGAGGGTCTCAAAATGATCACTTCCCATCAGAGCTTTTGATGGGAGGGGGACGCAGAATGTAGTCTACACAACATTTGTGTTTTTATTACATGGGTCGTTAGCTGCATACTTAAGGATATAGGATCTCGAGTTATACATTTTTATCTTCAGCGGTTCTTTCAAAATATCATGATCTCTCCGTGCAGCCATCACTTGCAGCCGTCAGCTCTACATATGGGGACGCAGGGGGTCTATGGTCTATCTGAAACAGCAAAAAGTGCCTAGAGAACCGTATGATACAAATAGACTACTCAAAACAATATATATACTACGTTGTGGAAGGTACGAGACGAGATAACCTCGTCAAACATCTCTTGAGTCACGTCTCGTGACCACCGTCACGTCAGCTTGTGCGATCATTGCTCTGCTCATACATCTGACCAGGCAACCGCGGCCAGCGACGAACGGGTGTGGGGTGGATGGGCTGGGGAGCTAGGGCTAGGGCTAGTGCAGCAGAGGGTATAGGGCGAGTGGAGGGAGGGTTTCATGGAAAGGATGGCGGGGTCGACAGGTGAGTGCCCACCATGCAATCTGACCCAGCCCTCAGATCCTGAACCAACACGACGCCCCCAGCGGACACGTATACACCTCACCCCCGCCTCATTCGATCGACACGAGCGCTCATTCCCACGAGGGCGCTCCTAGCGTACATGTAAATATGATAGCGCTCGAATACATGTCTTCTACGGCTACCTGCTTTGCGCTCGGCACTGTCTCGTCTGCCTCGGTCTTCCCAGTCAGCCACCCGGGACACTTTCCCACCAGAAAGACTCGACAGCAGGCTTCGCATGCACTAAAATTGGAGCCACGGCGTCACCTCACGTTTGCACATTGTGGTGTCTGCGGCATCGCTCAGATAGTGCAGCTGTCCGATCACCTCTCCAATTCATCTATTGCGCACCCTCAACAAGCTACTTGTCACAAACGAATTGTGCAAAACGACAAAGAGACCCGAAGATCTAGAACCCAGATGCAGGAGAGCAAAGGAGTGCAATGGATGAGTGGGCAGAGCACAGGGAGAGGCAGGCTCAAAGGTGCACTCAATGTATGCCCCGAAATTGGACATTTGGGCTCACCTCTCTCAACACACCACACTTTTCGTGGCATCGCACAGCAGCACCGCTGCTCGATCACCTCACTGGGAGCTGCGAACGACCGCCGAAGCTGTATTTGGATGCTTCGAGGGTAATCTCAGTCCATATTGACTTAGGGATCTTTTTGCTCTCAAACACATTTGCCTTTGTAAGTCCCACCCCTTTGATCGCACATGCTGCCAGTGGTCTGAGCTCAACGGTGCAGACTCCCACACCGCTCACGTATGCGAACCGGCCATTCAGGTGCGAGGAGTACTACAAAACGCACCCACCATATGAGGGCAATGGCGACGCGTGCGCAGTGCCCACGATCGAGGCGATTGGCGACAGTGCAGCTCGGCGGTCAGATTTGGGTCATCGGGTCAATTTTACAATGTGCTTCGATTGTGCGTGCATCCGCGCTTCTGTGCATGTACTCATCCTGACTTTAGTCGACTAGGACCGTGGGACGCTCGTGGTTGGCTGTATCGTTTCTGGTATCTCTGTCTGTCTCGCCCGTTGTGCCGATCTACCAAGCTGAAGTCACCGCACCTCATCTCTGAGGACAGCTGATCTTCACTCCCGCCCCATTCACTCGACTCGAGAGTTCATGCGCGCAATGGCGCATATGGCTCACCTGTCCACAGAATAGCTCTTGGGCACATGTCAACGTCTCGAGCATGTGCGTGCATCCTGTGCCCAAATCCAAACGCGCAACCTCACATCACGCAGCACGTCTTCTATCTATGTCATCACACACACCGCGCAACTGGCGACACCTCACTGCAAGCTAACCACCCATCTCCCAGTCTCTCCATTCGGAGCTGCCAGAACCACTCAAAGATGTGTTAATTCTGTTTGCGCACTCGAACGCGCGGCCTCATATCGCAGGGCGCCTCTAGCTATCTGCGGCATCACACACGCGCGCAGCTATACAGTCATCTCCCACTTGCACCGATCGCACACCTCGCAACGACCGACTCTTGGAGACCGGCAAACAGAACCAGGATATAGATCTCAGGTGCTTGGGACAGGGAATTCGATGCGCGAATGGGCGGAGCGCATTGAAGTCAATGGGGGCTCGATCTGCCGGTGCGTTTCTTCTCACCGCCTACCTCTCACTATCCGCTCTAGCTTCTGCTGTCCGCCATCTCGAAATATTGCACCGCGAGGGGCGTTCATCGTGCATCTCGGAACCGGACGCGGGCCTGCCTCGTGTACACTCAGCGCCGACTGTAGCATCACCATGCTGCGCAGCTCCATCACGACTATTGACGCTTTCTTTTGACGCTCACGATGACGACGTACACCCCACAATGTCCTCTGCCATCCTCAATCTCAAATTCAAGGTCCGTGTTTTGCCCGTTGGACACGTCGCACGCTGATTGTGGCCCGTCGTCTCTTGCTTCCTTTTTGGGACTGTACTCACTTTGCCGCTCTCCACTCGCCCCCAACGACTCCATCAACGTCCACGAAACCGTCCGCCTCCTACCTCTCGCCTTCCTTTCCCCTCTGGTTCTTCTTAGCCTGGCGACATTCGATTGTGATGTCCTTTCTTCTGCAAACTAGAGCCATAAGTCCTTTGTCCCTTTCAGCAACGTCGACGATGCGGAGAGTCTAACCAAGATGTGGAAGGTGCGCATTATCGCGCCATTGTGTTGCCTGCTCATATGCGCCAGGTGACCGACACTGCTGAGGCCGGTGTGACGAACGAGTACCGCGCCGCGACGAAGAGCGGTCTGATGTCTGCAACGGAGGATCTGCGGCCCTCACCTGCACACACGGCCGCGCTGCTCCAGTTCGGCGACGTTTACACGCGTGAAATGGGCTACTCACTCATCGAATCGCCAGGGCTCTTTGCAGGTGGCCCGACGCTAGGGTCGACCCGGACAAAGCTTTATCCAGACGCGTGGCCTGTGACGATCACCATGGCCTCGATCGCAATGCTGCAGATCGCGTTATTCAACTTGCTCAGCTCGGGGGGTGTCCGCCCTGCGCCTACATAGCCGGTCATTTGGCAGGTGAGACCGCAGCGCTGTACGCATCTGGGGCGGGCCCAAAGGAGATGGCATTCGAGATCGCGCTGGCCTGAGGGCTTGCCATGTCTGTCACTGAGGGCCAGGATCGAGGTATGGCCTCCATGGCATGCACTAGGGAAACCTCTGCGAGAATCAGCGGTGGCATCTCACCCGGTCTGGAGATATCCTGCCTCAATTCCGCTGCGGGCGTGGACATTTCTGGGCTCAGCGCAAACCTCGACGAGGCAGTGCGTGTCGCTCAGGTAGAGGGAGTGTTTGCGCAACGAATACGCACAATGGTCTGTGACACGGATGGTATTTCTTGATTCTCGTACGCACGCTTTCATAACTTTACCCTACACACTATATATTCGTAAGCAGCCGAGCCATCATCAACTGATGGCTCTACAAGCAATAGAACACTTACTTCTTGACACTTGACTACGACGGTCCCTTCAACCTCCACTCTAAGCGACGTCGACTGTAGTCGACCGGGGCCCAGCAGACTGGGTATGATTCGTCAGGATTAGGAGACTATATTAATCGGAGCCTTCCACTCGGTGGTCGCCTCCCGGCTAGACTTCACGCTCGAGTTCCTCGAGCCTGGAGACTACGCCATAATTATTATATTCGCTTAATCCTACGTCTCTCCTTTAATTCCGGATTCCGCTACGTTCTCTAGTGGGAAATTCCACCTGCCGCGTTACATTGGTGGACGCACAGGGATTTCTCCACTAACCTGGCCGAATCCATAGACGACTTCGTGTCGCTAGAGGTCGCGCACGATCTCACCGTAGGAGAGGAGAGCTTCTTCTCCTCCCTGGAACACTCCCTGTCGCCCCCGGAAGCTGAGAGAAACCTCGTGAAGGAAGCAGGATCGCTCTCAGCCGCCCAGGAAGCGCACGCGCAGCGCATACGAGCCGCGCGCTCCCAACCACATTCGGACAGGCTGGGTCGTTGGCCTCCAGCACCACAACCCGCTCCGTCTCCGCCCATTCTCCCCACATCGGATAAAGTCGAGCAACGAGAGCTCAGCGATTCCACCCTCGACTCGGGCCCGAGACAACTACCCGAGTCTTCACCCTTACTCTCAGAACTTCTAGCCCGACGCGAGACCGCTTACTCGCCCCTCACTCGCTCGCCCTTGCTTCTACCAGCAGGCCGAGACACTATCGACATGGCAACCACTCTCCTCGCCCCCGCTGTTTCGCTCACCCGCACCTCTCGATCATCGGAGGATTCCTCCAACTCCTCGCACTATCCGTTAAGCATACCACGCGATGAAGCGGCCGCTCGGATGGTGAGGCTAGGGCAAGAATTACGCACGGAGAGAGACGAGGAGCACAGCCTCCTTGAGTCAGCGCGTATGCTTGGTCAAGAACCGACCTTGGAAGCCATGGACTTGGAGCTATGGATAGCAACCCCGGGCGAGCTAAGCCATTACGACAGGCACCGGGTCCGAGACGAGCTGTACCAGTTGGTGTCTAAGACGGCCGCCGAACTTCAAGCCGGCCTGGATGCGGCCGCCTCTCTACTCGATCCCCCGCACCCGGCCTTTGTGATTGATCCACGTTCCCTTTGCATACGCAGTCTGAAAGGAACAGCCTCGTTCTCGGAGCTCGCTGCGACGTACCGGATTGTCATGCAGAGAATATCAGAAGGAGTGCGGCGCTTCGAGAGATACGAACAGGAGGTCCAAGGCGGGACGGTCCCTGCCTCACCAGCCTCCACTACCGCTGAGATGAGACAGGGATGGGAGAGCATCAACGACGGAGGACGCATGGTGCGACGACTGGTGCAGACTCGAGACTACCACAGAGTGGGCCTGCCAGCTCAGACTCTCCGTGCGGTCGACGCCAACCACGATTGGGACGCGCAACCAGACTGGATGCCATCCGAAGCGATCAACCTCTTCGCCACGCGAGCTGCCGACCCTACTCCCGGCACCATCATGCGCATGACAGTGGAGGAGGGCATCCCCACCATCGCCGAATTCTCTGCGGCCACAGGAAACCGGCCAGGAACGTCACAACTACCGCCACCTGAGGCTACGCCGCTTGCCCCGGACAAAACACCTACGTTCCAGAGGGAGAGCAGCCTGCCCGCTCTCCTGGCTCAGGGGCGATCGTCCCTTCACGGAATAGCTACGAACCGGATCGAGCCGGCCATGTACGCTCCGCCTCCCGGACCACTGGGTCAAGCTGGTAACTCGGCTGTTAGACGACACCCGGTGGGTCCCCCTTGTCAGCAGTCTCGGAGGAAGCCCTCCCCGAGTCAACCAACTTCTCGCGTAGACCTGCGGAGGGCGCTGCTCGGGCAGAGAGCTTCTTGCCCGAAGGCCGCACAAAGCCACTCAACTTGTCCCGCCACCTCCCGTCAAGGTTCAGGGAAGGAGCCACGTCTCCGCCCTCACAGTCGGGCGTGCCCGCCGTCAAGACGGGTGGAAGTCCTGGTGAATCTGGGGGATCAGGGGAACCTGACGATCCTGGAGAACCATGGAATCGCCACCCGTATACCGGAAACTCGACCTCGATACCAGGGGGAGCGAGCCCCTTGGGAGGTGACGGCTTTCAGGACTTGGGAGGAAGTGGGCTCACCAGACGTCCTCGAGCGGGAGGATCTCCGGCAGGTAACCCCTGGCCGGGACCCCCCGGTCCGCCCGGTCCGCCCGAAGGAAATGCTGGAAGCGACCGCAGCCCCTCAAGCGGATTACCGCCGGGCGTCACGGCGAACCTTGAGTCGTACATCAAGGGAGAAGTGAAGCCAGACAAGTTGCCTGCCTGGGACGGGAAGGACGACTCGGCGATCTACTATTTCCATAAGATCAATCAGTACGTGATGTCCGGGAACTACATGCCCCGGCATGTAGCCCACTGGCTGCCCGAACGGTTCGAAGAGGGATCCTCCGTACAGTTGTGGTATCAGGCATTGTCCTTGGCGGAGCAGGCGGAAATGAGGTCACATTCCGACTGCTTCGTAGCATACATATGAGACTGGTTCTTGGGCGAGCGATGGAGGAATGACATGATCCGGAAGTTCGAGGCGCAGAAGTTCAGACAGGAAGGCAACACGCAGGAGAGTCCAGTGGAGTTCCTTTTGAGACGAATCGTACACAGTCGCGTCCTCACCTTTGCGCCGGAAGGGAGCGCCGAAGAAATCCGTGTAATCATGAGCGTGGCCCCCCCGAGCTGGGCTCACTGAAAGTGCCGCGGAGTGCCGCAGGAGCAATCCTGCGGCACTCCTGCGGCACTCCAAATTCTCCACATGATTGATCTCAACGGCAACGATGACGATCAACATGCTGTCCACGTCGGCTGAGACGTTGATGGACGTGGGAATGATCCGCGCAGGCAGCGGGACTATTCCAGACGTCATTGTCGTTGGCGGCAGCGATGGAGATCTCACCCCTGCGGCACTCCAGAACAGTGTGCCGCAGACTCCACAGCACACCGCGGCACTCCTGCGGGGCCTCTGGCGACACTCCAAACAAGTCTGCGGCACTCCAGAAGAGTCTGCGGCGCTCCAGTGTGACGCATGTGACATCTCTGCGGCACTCCAAAGCACAGCCACCCTCTGGAGACCGCCGCAAGCACATCCAACGCTGTCTGCGCTGGTCAATCCCTGATATTTTGAGATGGATTAGTTGTATTTCAATAGAATTGGATATCTAGACGTCCTGAAAGCTTGTTTTTGGATCATAGGCCTCTATGATGCCTGGAAGGTGATTGTCTCGAGCTCGTTGACCACCACCCCAGGGACCTCCAATTATTACGTAAAATGGCTTCGAGGCCCCCTCCGGAGGCCATCAAACCACCCCCTACCCCCCCTGATCGGAGGCCATCCTGGAGGCGCCTTCCTAATTGGTACTCTGCCCAGCCATTCATCCACAGCCAGCATGGTAGGCTAGGCATTGACCCGAGTGTTTATATGTGCTGTAGTAGTCAGTATAAAGCCTCATACAATGTCTTAGCTCACAAAAGCTTGTATTTCTTGCTTGCAAATGGCAGACCACTGGGCACACAAAATTCGGGATTTGAGCACATGAGCACTCCTCAGGTGCATAGAGCAGCAGTATATATATTAATTCGAGATTGAGCATGAGGTAGCTGTGCCCACACGCAAAAATGAGATGTTGCTGAAGGGATGGTTTATGGCCTCCACAACCTCCCAGGGGCAGAAAAAAAGGTGTTGGGTAGCCCACAGGCCCTTGAATTCTGCTTCAATAGATCAATTTGACGTTTGTCAAAACAACAGCCCAGGATATCAATTGGATGCTGGAGCAGTGACAGAACAAGCCTCCACCGCCTCCAGGGCTGGGGACCAAAAGTGGTTATTGTAGATTCAGCCACATAAACCATATTTCTGATCTTGTTTGTCCTAGTTGGAATGTCTGGGTATTCAAGAGAGACAGGTGGCTACATAGATCAGATGCTAGCACCAATAGCAGAACTGGCCTCCATGGCCTCCACAGCCAGTGACCAAAAGCGTTTTTTTGGGTTCAGCCACATAAACCATGTCCATGATGTTGAAGGTCTTCCTTATAATTATGAGGTTCCTTTAGTTAAATGTCTCACCACATGAATCAGATGCTGGAGCAAATGGCAGAACTGGCCTCCGCTGCCTCCACAGGTTATCACTTGAAGAGTCTGAATGAGATGACAATGTAACAGATATATATTCTCCTGGCTGACCACATTCTGTCATTTTCACCTCCACATGCTAGTTTAATTGCTGCAGAATGTTAAAATTAGAGGATGGGAGACCCTGGAGGCACTGGAGGCACATGCAAGATCCAATCAATGTCATCAATATCATCAATGCCATCAATAGCATCAAGAGCATCACCGATCATTGGTATATTGATCAGCCAATCAGATGATGAATAAACATCGAACATCTAGTATATTCACTCCTGAGAGACACAGACTACATGTATGCTCATACTGAAAGTGGATTAGTGGTCCCAGGACATGCCCCAATGACATATTGCATGCTTGTATCAGGGACATATGATTAAAAATCGGAGTTGGCAAATGAGCTGAAAGTACTCCACTGTACCACTCATCTTCAGTTGACTTTCAGCTCATTTGCCAACTCCGATTTTTAATCATATGTCCCTGATACAAGCATGCAATATGTCATTGGGGCATGTCCTGGGACCACTAATCCACTTTCAGTATGAGCATACATGTAGTCTGTGTCTCTCAGGAGTGAATATACTAGATGTTCGATGTTTATTCATCATCTGATTGGCTGATCAATATACCAATGATCGGTGATGCTCTTGATGCTATTGATGGCATTGATGATATTGATGACATTGATTGGATCTTGCATGTGCCTCCAGTGCCTCCAGGGTCTCCCATCCTCTAATTTTAACATTCTGCAGCAATTAAACTAGCATGTGGAGGTGAAAATGACAGAATGTGGTCAGCCAGGAGAATATATATCTGTTACATTGTCATCTCATTCAGACTCTTCAAGTGATAACCTGTGGAGGCAGCGGAGGCCAGTTCTGCCATTTGCTCCAGCATCTGATTCATGTGGTGAGACATTTAACTAAAGGAACCTCATAATTATAAGGAAGACCTTCAACATCATGGACATGGTTTATGTGGCTGAACCCAAAAAAACGCTTTTGGTCACTGGCTGTGGAGGCCATGGAGGCCAGTTCTGCTATTGGTGCTAGCATCTGATCTATGTAGCCACCTGTCTCTCTTGAATACCCAGACATTCCAACTAGGACAAACAAGATCAGAAATATGGTTTATGTGGCTGAATCTACAATAACCACTTTTGGTCCCCAGCCCTGGAGGCGGTGGAGGCTTGTTCTGTCACTGCTCCAGCATCCAATTGATATCCTGGGCTGTTGTTTTGACAAACGTCAAATTGATCTATTGAAGCAGAATTCAAGGGCCTGTGGGCTACCCAACACCTTTTTTTCTGCCCCTGGGAGGTTGTGGAGGCCATAAACCATCCCTTCAGCAACATCTCATTTTTGCGTGTGGGCACAGCTACCTCATGCTCAATCTCGAATTAATATATATACTGCTGCTCTATGCACCTGAGGAGTGCTCATGTGCTCAAATCCCGAATTTTGTGTGCCCAGTGGTCTGCCATTTGCAAGCAAGAAATACAAGCTTTTGTGAGCTAAGACATTGTATGAGGCTTTATACTGACTACTACAGCACATATAAACACTCGGGTCAATGCCTAGCCTACCATGCTGGCTGTGGATGAATGGCTGGGCAGAGTACCAATTAGGAAGGCGCCTCCAGGATGGCCTCCGATCAGGGGGGGTAGGGGGTGGTTTGATGGCCTCCGGAGGGGGCCTCGAAGCCATTTTACGTAATAATTGGAGGTCCCTGGGGTGTTGACCACTGGAAGGGTGGACTTGACTTAAAATTACAGAGAGCATTTTTCATCACAAAAACACTCTCAAGGGTTTTTAATACCACCTATTGGGTATGATTTACGTTCGAAATGGATAAAAAATGAGTTATACACATTCTAGTGAAGCTGAATCCATGAGGTATTGTATTGTTTCGACATTTGGGCAATGGTGAATGCCTCTAACTATTATAGAAACCAATAAATCAGCTGTATAGATTGTTCTCGACTTCGTTCTGGGCTCTGCAACGAAGTGGACTCACAAGAGTGAGCAAAAACGGCCGCTCAGAAAGCCATCAAACCATATTGATGGGACATCAGCGCCGCGAGGACCATTGCTCAGAAATATGGTGAGAATGCCTTGGCCTGCCGATTGCTTTTTTGAGTACTTTCAATGAAATTGTACAAACATAGATATGTAAATACCCTGCCCCGTAGGTCGCTGCGGCACTCCAGCGTGACGTCTGCGGCGTGTGACAGAAATCCTGCGGCACTCCAGGCTCGAACATGCGGCACTCCAAATGTTTTGCGGCACTCCAACAGCACTCCGCGGCACTTTCATGTAGCCCGTCCCCCGCGGGGTCTATATGGGGGGTTGGCGGTGGTAACTGAGGTGGATTGGCCTTCACCCAGGGTCACTTGTGGGCACAAATTCTGTTACGGATGCATACGTATGTGGATCCAAGAGGCCGACGTGTTCTCTTGTCCGATGTGTCGCGCGTTAATCAAGTCCGCCCCAGTGGCAATGCCATCCACAGCGGCCCTGGTGTCGTTGGTACGCGGAGCAGAGCAGGACATGTCTGTGATTGAGTACAATTGGTCCAGTGTGATTTGGGCTGGGACTTGTTGTGTAGCGCTGCCACCGGATTTCTCGTTCCAAATGCATCCAGTGCCGAGCTAGATAATGCTTATTTCATGTTCTAACGCTACGTACTATGTAACTGAATGCTCCCTGTACTGTATCACTGTATTGTGTTGATTGCCCTGACACCAGTGACGGGCGCCCACACCAAACTACGGGCGCCCAGATCCCATCACGGGCGCCCACAGCAAACTACGGGCGCCCACAACAAGACGCACGGGCGCCCACAGCAAACTACGGGCGCCCACAACAATTCAAGGGCGCCCACACCTGATCACGGGCGCCCAGACTTACGACACGGGCGCCCACGCACCGGCCGACCAACAAAGGATCAATCGGCACCTCCTTATGCCGTGCCCATAACCGGCAGCGACCCTCTATATGACCCTTGTCACGGTGACCGTGACTGTTCAACTTTGCCTTCAACCACGGACGATGCGGCGCATTACTTACAAGTCCGTCTTGTACCGAACGCGCTCCACTGCCATTGCTCACATTTGCAGACCCAAACCCCTGACACCCAAACAGCTTGAAAAGAAACGTGCCCGCTTGGTGTTACGCTCTCCCGCTCCTCGCATGCAGTGAGTCCGTCCCCCCAGTCCAGAATTTGAGTGCTCTGATGCAATGCCATTCAGGGCCGCGAGTCGACAGCGCGTTTCGCCTGAGGAGAGATACCGAAATACGGTCCGTTTGGCCGCT
The DNA here is from genome assembly GCA_963692855.1 of Mycena citricolor. Lineage (NCBI taxonomy): Eukaryota > Fungi > Basidiomycota > Agaricomycetes > Agaricales > Mycenaceae > Mycena > Mycena citricolor. The sequence goes on from CAVNYO010000316.1 coordinate 16,627, forward strand.
CGTAGGGCTCGGCGCCGAGTGCGGAGAATCCGCCATGGGTGGGGCGGAGCAATCATCCGATCTGACGACGACGAGGAACCGGAGACGGAGGACAGCGAGGAAAGTGAGAGCGAGAGCGAGCGAGAGCCAGAGGATGAATTTGAGCATCATCTCGCAGAACGTCGTGCGCGAGGTAGGCTTGCTAGGTACACAACACAACAAGTTAAATTACTAAAACACCTGGAACAAGCGCGTTCGTTCGAACGGAAGAGGGCATTCGAAAAAGGTAAGGCTTGCGGTATAAACGCGTGCGTAGTCTCAATGACAAAATTATTGGATCAAGAGCACAGAAGAATTGAGAGGGAAAAGCTTGAAAAAGCAGAACGTCTGGGCGAAGTCATAGATGTGGACGAGTGGGCGCGGACGCAGCGAGAATCGCGACGCAGGCTGTCGCCCCCTGATGCAGAGATTTTCAGCATCGATGATTGATTGAACGCAAAAAAGCTACATGGATATTTAATTGGCATCGTGTACACACGGGTGATAAGTAGGAAACAAAACAAATGTATTTTGTGTGCAACGAAGGCAATAGAAATCGACTTTAACTTCCTAAACGGGACGTAAAATGGCCAAAAATCTCTAGCGCTGCGCGCGCTAGGACCCCGGGCGGGGTTGGGTCTGCCCGGGCTGCCGCCCACGGGCGCCTGGAACCGTGAACAATGGGCCGCCCAAGGATCGCAATTTGCGAAATGAACGCCCGCCGCCCATCCGCCCGCTACCACTCAGGTAGGTTTTGGGCGCCGGAAAAACCTACCTAACTGGTAGGATTTGGGGGGTGACCAAGGTGGGCAATCAGTCTGAAATTACGGACATGTCTCGTGCTTGTCTATATCTGCTTCTGTCCACGACACCCGCCGCTATCTTAATGCTAGCTCTCATTCTGGCTAGGTAACAGTAGCGCATGATCGAGGCACCCTGCGGTCGGGTCGCCACAGAAGCGATGGGTCGACTGCACGTGACCGCGAAAAGCAACAAGCGCAAATACGTGTCTCCTGGTGGTTTGTGTCCACCACGGTGCCGGCCTTTGTTCCTACCCCCCCTCGTGAACTCGCCTACAGTTGTGGCCAGAATCACAGGGTGGTAGAGAACGCTGTGCTAGCTCTCAAGACTCTTCATCTTCACTCATCACACGCCAACCCTGCTGACGTGACACCCTCTGCGAACGACCACGGGCGCTGATACGATGTCACTGTGAACCACTGTTAGTCCCATATGTCACCAGGTCCTCATGTCGCATGTAGGCTGGACAGGCTCTGGAACCCGTGTGACCGGATCGATCTGCGTCTTCAGCAACCCATGTCTGTCTTTCATACCCTCGTGCTTTCTCCTTCTTACGTGCTTTCCGCTTCACTCTCAGTGCCTGTCAACGATGGGGGCTGTAGATCAAATTGGTCAACGTGACTGCCGTTTCAGTCGTGTTGATGGTAAATCCGAGGCCGCGTTTGAAGCCGCTGGTATGTTATGTCTCTTCTTTTGCCTTTCAGTGCATAATGCTGATCAAAACAGGTCAATTTGACGGAGAAGAAGCGGCATCTGCTTGGGCCAAGTCGACAGGCCGAACCCGGAGCCCATGCGACACCTCCGAAAGCCGTTGGCTGCGCCCAATCATACGGCCCATCGACTGCTGCAGCCCTGCTTCGCAGACTGGTGCCGCAGCTTACTGGCAGTGGGCTCATGCAATGGTCATTAGTGACAGGCTGGGGCGTCACATCACCGCTGTCAGAATCAGGACTCTTTGACCTCAGAGCCCGAAGTGGGATCTGCCCCGGAAGAGATCACACCACAAAGCACGGGTGGCCGGTGAAGCAGCTAGTGGGCGTCGTCCAGTGGCGACAAGGGCAGCAACGGGTCCTAAGGAGAAGAGTACTAGTCAATCGGGGAAACGGTACGTCAACGGGCTGCACTCGAGCGAGCCCGACGTCAAGGTGATCGAGTGTTTGTACTACAAGGTCTGTCATGAATCTTTTTTGCGTATAACAATGTTACTGACCTTGCTCGTCTTAGCCCAACCAAGTGCTCGCACCGCCCGCCATCATTACACACATCGCATACGCCCTCCACGCAAGCGACTCCAAAACTGCGCAGCCTCTCCTCCGAATTGGTGGCGGCCATCTGCGCGCTGTCGTTGATAGAGACGAGAAGGCCGTGCTCGCCGCGCTATCTGACTACTGGGTCGAATTCCAATAGCCGTTCCGCTGGCAGCAATGCTCGATGATCTGTGGGTTTCCTGCTGTGGATGAGACTGGTCAGGTGAGCTTCGCTATCTGTTTGCGTGTCTCCACTCTGAGCACAGTGAATGGCGTAGAACTTGCATGGACTGGTGCAGCAACTGGTCCAGAATGAGAAGCTGGTCCTCCAGCTCCGCCGAGGCAGATCGGTCGAGGGCTCAGAATCAGGGTGAAGCTCGCGAAGTGGTGCGTCCGATGCTCGCTTCATGCTGCTTCCCTCGCTGAGGAATATCCTGCAGGACGATCGGGCGAAACGGGAGCTGGACAGAGCCAAGCAGAACCAGTTGACCCATGAGATTGCCATGCCGAAGACCAAGGTGAGTGGTGGCTGGTTTGTCGCATGGAGACGGATTGTTGAAGCTATGCTGCAGAACGCGGAGCTTGAATATGATGGAGAAGGAATTCAAAGACGAGGAGAGCACTTATCTCTCTGAAGCAGGCAGTCGAGTCGGTCCACACGCACTTTCTCTCGCGCAAAGGTTCCAAGGAGGAATCCGACATGGACGCTGCGATAATGGCCTCACGCACGATTGACAGTCTGACGCGCAAAGACGGGGGGATCGCGGCTCTGGTGGTTGAGCTCAACGAGCTCCAGGCCAAAGTGGCGGCCAAACCCACCATGATGGAGAAGGAATTCAGAGCTGCACGCACCGCGCCAGTGGAGCCGAATACGCCCCGATCGCAGCCGCTGGGTCGCCGACGTGGTTTGTCCCGCCTCCCGAGTTGGGAATGAAAGGATCGTCCCCGCCTCCTTCGCCCCCACCGCCAACAATCGGTGGTTGCAAGTACCTGCACCGGGCAGCGGGCCGCCGCCGCCATCGCCATCATCGTGTCTGACCATGTGTCTGACCTCTTATACTACTAGTGCCAAGTACCATGTTTTATCAGACTGACATGGGCACGAGCATGTGGACTCGACGAGCTTTGCAGCATATGATGGGATCAAGTGTCCGTTGAATCCACCCTTTCTTTCTTGACCGCTCCCATCTACTCTCATGGACCCGGGTACATCCTCAAAACGCGAACACTGCTTGAACACCGATCGGAGCAGTCCTGACGACCTCCCCATCATCGTCTCGAGTGTGCCTCTTCCCACCGGTCCTCTACTCGTTATCATTTAGGATGTCATCAACTTTGACCATCACTGGCACATCTGTTGCAGAGTAGGCCCGTTTCCTGATCGCACACAATACAGTTCTCACTCGGTCACCAGATTTGTACAACAACGATGTGGAAGCCGTACATGTACGAACTGCCTTGAGTTCCGTTTCCGTCCTGTTCTAATCCGCTTTCAGTCTGAACGACTGCGGTCACACGTTCTGCGTCGATTGCCTAGTCAAGTGGCTGAGTGAGCCTGAAGGACGCGTTGCCGGGTTAGCTTTGACATGTGTCTTCAGGTGCCTGCCTCGCCCAACACAGGAACACGCATCCGCACTGGCGTCCTGGCGTCCCCAGCCTGCCACCAGCCTTTGCATACGAGCCGAGAAACCCAGCCATAGCTGGAATGGTCACCTGGCGCTACCAAACTTCTCAGCCCCAATACACATGCCCGAGTTGTCGCAAGGCTATGAAGTCGAGACCAACTGAAGACTATACGTTGAAGGCGCTCATTCACGTGCTGGCTACTAGCATCGGGCAGTTGGACCCCAAGGAGATGACCCAGTCCCGAGCCAAAGGCTGCGCGGTGGTCTCGGAGGGTCCCTTTGACTCTTTCTTTGGCAAGGACAGATGAGATGCAGTTTTACACACACATAATCTAGATACATTGTACGATATGAATGCAGACTTCAAGGGGAAACGAGGGGGAAATGCTGGATCAGGCTCGACGCGTGACTCTCGAAAATCGCACATGAAGATACTATGTATTGACGGACAAACTGTCCTCGCATGTGCGCATATCTGCCCGTCCAGCGACGAGCCCGGAGGAACGCGAGCCCGAGGTCTTCACCACTGAGTGGATGTGCTCAGTCCACTCCCTCGGGCCGTTCATCGACGGCGCATCCAACGCATTCGAATATCCCGCTGCACTAGATGAGACGCGGTTGCTGTCGGCGCCAGACATGGGAGCAGGACCTAGATTTGATTTCTGTACTGCCGCAGAAAGTCGGGCGGGATATCCCAGAGTAAAACATGCAGCGAGTAGCAGAACAGACCAAACGCAGGCTCTGTGACGTGGGCGATGATCCGCAATAGCTCCTTTGGAAGCAGATCGCGGCGGTGAAAGAAGGAAAGGGTGGGGGTGGCATCCGAGTCAATGGACACTTGATCTGAATCAGACCGGCCGATTGGGCACTGGGTAGCAACATCAAATCCCATGAAAGTCTCGAACCATACATTGCGCGCGTGGAAGTCGGTTGGAGGACCCAGGAGACGATGATAGGCCTGTGTAGCACAGCTGCGTCCGAGAGGATGTCCGGTGGATCCTCATTGGACTGGACAACAAACTGAAGTGAGTCCGTCGGAACCATCCGAGGGAGGAATCTAACCAATGCACATACACAGCCCTGTCCCCACGCGCAAACCCAGCTGGGTGCCCCATGTGACTCCCTGCCCGTCGAGAGAACGGGTCGAGCCTCAGCACGCTCTCGAGCACGTCGATGATCCGGGACCCGAGCTACAGCGACCAGGCCCTCCAGACGCCCGCACGAAGCCCGCCGCCAGATCCTCCTCGTCCTCCCCTCCCGCACGTGAGGTTGCAAACACGAGCTAATACGGGACCTATGCCGTCCAAGTGTCCCCAGCACGCGCCGATTTCCACGCCCCTCCGGTGGCTGGCAGGCCAGGATGTCTAGCTGCGGCCGGATGTTCGCGATATCCAGGTCCAGCTTCCGCCCGTGCAGCATGCATTCCAGCCATTCTGAAAGATGCAGGCTCGTCATCACCTGCCCGAAGGACTGGTCCGCCTTGGCCAGCTTGATCAAGTCGTCATCGAAATCCTCGATCTGGCCCATCTCCTGGTGATATCCAACAGCGTCGTCACCCTCTGCCCCATCGGACTGGCGCACAATCAACAATCCGTCTCCCTCTGACGAATCAGCCACCACTGATCCTGGTCTTCAGCTTGGTGATCTCATCAATCAACGAGTTCCACTTGGCTCTGTGCTAGCGGAACGACTCTTTGAATACGACCCAGTAGTCAGACAGCGCGGCAAGCGCGGCAAGCACGGCCTTCTCGTCTCTATCAACGACAGCGCGCAGATGGCCGCCACCAATTCGGAGGAGAGGCTGCGCAGTTTTGGAGTCGCTTGCGTGGAGGGCGTATGCGATGTGTGTAATGATGGCGGGCGGTGCGAGCATCTGGTTGGGCTAAGACGAGCAAGGTCAGTAACATTGTTATACGCAAAAAAGATTCATGACAGACCTTGTAGTACAAACACTCGATCACCTTGACGTCGGGCTCGCTCGAGTGCAGCCCGTTGACGTACCGTTCCCCCGATTGACTAGTACTCTTCTCCTAGGACCCGTTGTTGCCCTTGCCGCCACCAGACGACGCCCACCAGCTGCTTCACAGGCCGCACGTGCATTGTGCTTGCCGTTATGATCACTTCTGGGATGTGATCTATTCTGGGGCAAATCCCACTTCGGGCTCTGAGGTCAAAGAGTCCCGATTCTGGCAGCGGCGATGTGACGCCCCAGCCCGTCACCGAGAACCGCCTCATGAGCCCACTGCCAGTGAGCTGCGGCACCAGTCTGCGAAGCAGGGCTGCAGCAGTCGATGGGCCGTATGATTGGGCGCAGCCAACGGCTTTCGGAGGTGTCGCATGGGCTCCGGGTTCGGCCTGTCGACTTGGCCCAAGCAGATGCCGCTTCTTCTCCGTCAAATTGACCTGTTTTGATCAGCATTATGCACTGAAAGGCAAAAGAAGAGACATAACATACCAGCGGCTTCAAACGCGGCCTCGTTGAATCCTTGATCCCCCTCAGCAGGATTTACCACGAACACGACTGAAACGGCAGTCACGTTGACCAATTTGATCTGCAGCCCGCATCATTGACAGGCACTGAGAGTGAATCGGAAAGCACGTAAGAAGGAGAAAGCACGAGGGTATGAAAGACGGACATGGGTTGCTGAAGACGCAGATCGATCCGGTCACACGGGTTCCAGAGCCTGTCCAGCCTACATGCGACATGAGGACCTGGTGACATATGGGACTAACAGGTCACACCCACCTTGGCCGCTGCATTGCTCAGCCTAGAGGATAGTTCGACCGGCAGAAGTGGAATCAAACGTCCTGGTTGCCGAGGAGCGACGTTCTTGAGCGCTGCGCAGGACGCGTCAATGACGGAGTTGAATTGAGTGAGACCGGCGGCAGTCTTTGCCGGAGCGTCCTAGACGGGAGGAGCTCTCGCCGTTCTGGACGTGGAGAAGGCGGATTCCACACGCCATGCTAGTCGTTGGCGAGGAACCGAGTGGCGACGGCGACTGGCTGAATGGTAGCGATGGAGGGACCGGGTGAGAAGAAGCTGCCGTCGCCAGAGAGGTAGGCGATCAAGTGGCAGAGAGCGTTGTAGCAGTCGCTGCCGGGACCACAGTCAGCGCCAGTGCACATGGTCTGGTCGGCGACAGAGCACAACTGCGGCATGTAGGCCGTGTGGGACTTGTTGGCTAGAAATGCATGAGTGACGTCCCGGGCTGGCCGAGATTCATTCGACCACTCACCGGCTGGAGGTCCATCACGTTATAGTAGGTTCACAGTGACATCGTATCAGCGCCCGTCGTCGTTCGCAGAGGGTGTCACGTCAGCAGGGTTGGCGTGTGATGAGTGAAGATGAAGAGTCTTGAGAGCTAGCACAGCGTTCTCTACCACCCTGTGATTCTGGCCACAACTGTAGGCGAGTTCACGAGGGGGGGTAGGAACAAAGGCCGGCACCGTGGTGGACACAAACCACCAGGAGACACGTATTTGCGCTTGTTGCTTTTCGCGGTCACGTGCAGTCGACCCATCGCTTCTGTGGCGACCCGACCGCAGGGTGCCTCGATCATGCGCTACCGTTACCTAGCCAGAATGAGAGCTAGCAGTAAGATAGCGGCGGGTGTCGTGGACAGAAGCAGATATAGACAAGCACAAGACATGTCCGTAGTTTCAGACCAATCGCCTCAGCTCAGGCTCGCGACGGCCGACCGGCCCCTAGTATTCTCCTTACGTAGCACACATATCTAACCATACCACTCACAATAACTCTCCCCAAGTTCATCCATCTGGGGTCACATTCATCACATGAAGCATATATCTCTATACGCCATCGCTTCTCTCCAGTCATAATCCTGTAACACTACCGTTCATTGAATCCCCAATCCATATCCTTCTCCTCATCCTCACTTTTCCAGTGCCTCCACAGTGACGATCACTTGCGTGACGCGAAACTCCTTTCCCGCGCGAAGAACATGGCTTCGGAGATGAGATTGAACGCCTCGTTGAAGGCGCTGTTTCCTTGTGCGGCCATCGTTTTTCGTCGTGCGAGTCGCGGGCCGGTGCCTCCGCTGCCGAACTTTGTGGCAAGGGTGAAGAGGGTCGCGAGGAAGGTCACTGGCAGCGAATACGCGGTGCTATCTATCATCGGTGGGAGCAAAACTGAGCAGCCAATGAGCCTCCAGTAAATCTAGATAAAAGGCACAGAACGCACGGGATCCAAAAGGTTTCACGTCCTCTATATGTCCTGTCCGAAAACCACCTTGGGAACGTCGGCAAGTGCATGTTGGAGGACCGATTGGGAAACATGTCTTATGCGCGAAGGGACCTGTCTGGGATCTGCTAGAACAGACATCGGTCCAATGATCAAAGTACTGGACAGAATTGGGAGGCGCGCAAGGACGTACTGGCAGGCCCAAGCACGACAACTACAATCTCGGAAAGGGTGACGATGTCCGATGTTGCTTATTTTTGACAGTGATACGATTGTACTGCGTTCGATACAGTAGAGTCGAGTTCAAGGAGTTCGTCAACTCACCCTTGCGCTTCTTCTGAGCAGAAAACGCGGGCACCCCTGTCAAGGGTTCCATTCAGCAATTGTCATTCGAAAATAAGAGTTTAGCGAGCGACGACAGGACGAAGACCTCGACGATGTCTCGGTGTTGCCCCATAGACAGCGAGGACTAGCACAGACTGGGTCGGATAGAAGCATGCACTGACAGTGCCAGTGACACCCGGCCTTGCGGACGAATTTGGGATCTTGGAGCCACTGTCGCGGCAGCTGGAAGGCTGTGATGCGGTCTCCAGCGATGCGAGCCCCTGAAGGACTCGACCCACAGCGAGAGCGCCAAAAAACTTGCCGTGCTTGAGCGAGGCACTCGTCGCGCCAAGAGCGCCACCAAACTTTCCGCGAATTGGAGAGGTCAAACAGTTTCAGTCATGCATTGGTCGACAGGCGCTCCAAGACAGGACACAGGAGACGGTCATGGAGATGATGGGTAAGAGTCGGGGTCAACGCCAAGCGAGCCTCGTCTTCCCAATTGCACCTGCGAGCGACAGCAAACAAACGGAAGGCCCGAATCGCAAGTGCCGGCGCCCTGACGAACAGACAGAGGATGGACATGGGGCCGGGCAGGTCATAGACATACTGTTCTGGAGCGAAGAGGATCCCGTCCACCGCGTCAAAGTCGGGAACAGGCAGAACGGGGAGTTTGCAGGCCATACGGAGAAGGCGTCCAAGCGTTTCTTTGTGTGATTCAGCACGATGGGCCCATGCCCCACGATGGAGATGGCTGCACCAGTGTCTTCCTGCAGCACAATCGGCCCGGGGGAGACATCAGAGGGTGGGCCCGGAACTTGCGGTCGATATGAGATGGCGATGAACGAGCCCTAAGTCTTCTTCAAAGTGAACGAATGGCGATGGTATTTCTCTGGGTACAGTGGCTCGGAGCAGAGCCTGGATATCGTTTCGGATTCAAGACTACTGGATTACTGAAAGTCAGGTTAGTCCCCGAAACTGACCAATATACATTCGGTTTTCTGGATCCCGCTCAAATCGTGCGAGCAGCGCACTTGATACCGGACTTCGCGGGTGGAAAGACCAATGCGTTGCTCAGCACTGCATCTCCGACTGCAGCCCGCCATCCGCTGGAAACGGCAGAGTCCAGACTGGGAACCCTACCTTGTTGACATGTACGTTCTTCCCACTGAGGTTCCTGACCCTCACTGATGTTGTCCCGTGGACTCCCTAGATTTGCCAACCGGGATCTGATTATGCGCTATTTGCGGGGGTGGAATTGTGCATCAGTAGGTGGCGACCGGGCTTCCGATCGCAGCAGAGAGCGAAGACACGGAGATGGATGCAGATGGCAACACTGGAAAAGGGAGGATGAGGAGAAAGATGTGGAATAGAGATACAACAAACGGTAGTCTTACAGGATTGCTTACGACTGCAGAGAAGCGATGGCATACAGAGATGATATATGCTACATGTGACAAATGTGACCCCAGATGGATGAACGTAGGGAGCGATCGGTCTGAAACTCCGGACATGTCTTGTGCTTGTCTGTGTCTGCCTCTTTCCAGGACCTTATATCACCGCCAGGTCATATTCTGGCTAAGAAACAGTAGTGCATACTTGAGGACTCCCGCGGTCGGGTCGCTGCGGGAGTGATCGTCGATTGCACGTGACCGCGAAAAGGAGCTAGCGCCAAGACGTGTCCTGGTTGGTGGTGTCCATCACGGCGCCGGCCTTTGTTCCTACCCCCCCTCGTGAACTCGCCTACAGTTGTGGCCAGAATCACAGGGTGGTAGAGAATGCCATTGCCAGCCCTCAAGACTCTTCATCCTCTATCATGACACGCCGATACTGCCAACTGGACCCCGTCACTGTCTCTCTGGCAGGTGACTCTGATTCCTTGGAGGAGACTCTGCTGAAACTACTACAGAGTGTGGAACCGAGCCTACAGCAAGCGCTTCTTTTGGCTCGGACGACATGAGCTGGATATTGATGTAGTCCGGCACGACGGCTGTTCTTTCCAGCGAGCCTTGTTCACACCGGGTCCATGGCGCTCTGCTTGCAATCCCAAGGCTGCAGCATTCGACGGGCTACTCGCTCAGAGGGTGGATACAGAGAGGACGTGTCACTCACGGCGGATGGCGAGCTTCACCGGTGGCACAAGCGTTCGTGTGGTACTGGCCGAACGTTTTCACCTTCCGGCGGTGTGCTCATTTGATTCCAGAGCTGCAACAGGCTCACCTTCCATCCTGTCAAAGATTTGTGGCCAATGTGTCCGGTTGCGCAGCGATTGCATGTTTGTGTTATCTCCTCCCTGCATCACGGCCACTGACTATAGGGCAGACGTTCTACCGGTCTGAGGATCAGCATGTCGTCTTACATGTCCCCGTCTACTTGGTCCTTAGTTTCTTCCTGAACATTGGCGGATTCTACACCCACTCGTTTGCGATCTGGCTTGCGTGCATGGCCGTGTTCCCTGCTGTGGGTAATGCGGCTTACACAGTGCGCGAGTACCGGCTAGGGCATCACGAACGGCCTTGCTGGCAAATGATCTCGGGGCTCGGTGTCTGCCTCTCTGCCCGACGCAATCCCAGGCAAAGATCTCTCTTGCCGTCCAGAGTGTTTGAATGGCAGCTCAGGTGAATGGGCGCCTTGGTCAGCTCCAAGTCCACTACTTATGCTCCTCTCTTCCCTAGCTAGTCCGTGCATTCCAGATGAATGGTACCCCAGTTTCCAGTCCTGTAGTGTCTCTGGCGCCTCGATAGAACCCGCCGATTCCACGATCCGGCGCATTGCTGCTCTTCCGGGCGGGTGGAGGAAGAAGATCAGGAGGGCATGGCCAAGCTCACTGACACGGTCGCTTCACCCCGATTCAGTTTTGCCGAAGAGCCGCTGCCTAGTAATCGATTGTGGATGATTTTCGACGGCTGGTTGAGTGGGGGCTCGATACGAAACACCGTCGTATATAGAACCGACCTCGGCAGTAGAGATCCGCAATACCGTCGTTCGCGAACCGAAATTTGTGCCGCACTTGACCGGCGGCGGACTGAATGACGCTGGGGGGGATCAAGGATTCGACGAGGCCGCGTTTGAAGCCGCTGGTATGTTATGTCTCTTCTTTTGCCTTTCAGTGCACCATGCTGATCAAAACAGGTCAATTTGACGGAGAAGAAGCGGCATCTACTTGGGCCAAGTCGACAGGCCGAACCCGGAGCCCATGCGACACCTCCGAAAGCCGTTGGCTGCGCCAGTCATACGGCCCATGGACTACTGCAGCCCTGCTTCGCAGACTGGTGCCGCAGCTTACTGGCAGTGGGCTCATGCAATGGTCATTAGTGACAGGCTGGGGCATCACATCACCGCTGTCAGAATCAGGACGCTTTGACCTCAGAGCCCGAAGTGGGATCTGCCCCGGAAGAGATCACACCACAAAGCACGGGTGGCCGGTGAAGCAGCTGGTGGGCGTCGTCCAGTGGCGACAAGGGCAGCAACGGGTCCTAAGGAGAAGAGTACTAGTCAATCGGGGGAACGGTACGTCAACGGGCTGCACTCGAGCGAGCCCGACGTCAAGGTGATCGAGTGTTTGTACTACAAGGTCTGTCATGAATCTTTTTTGCGTATAACAATGTTACTGACCTTGCTCGTCTTAGCCCAACCAGATGCTCGCACCGCCCGCCATCATTACACACATCGCATACGCCCTCCACGCAAGCGACTCCAAAACTGCGCAGCCTCTCCTCCGAATTGGTGGCGGCCATCTGCGCGCTGTCGTTGATAGAGACGAGAAGGCCGTGCTTGCCGCGCTTGCCGCGCTGTCTGACTACTGGGTCGTATTCAAAGAGTCGTTCCGCTAGCACAGAGCCAAGTGGAACTCGTTGATTGATGAGATCACCAAGCTGAAGATCAGGATCAGTGGTGGCTGATTCGTCAGAGGGAGACGGATTGTTGATTGTGCGCCAGTCCGATGGGGCAGAGGGTGACGACGCTGTTGGATATCACCAGGAGATGGGCCAGATCGAGGATTTCGATGACGACTCGATCAAGCTGGCCAAGGCGGACCAGTCCTTCGGGCAGGTGATGACGAGCCTGCATCTTTCAGAATGGCTGGAATGCATGCTGCACGGGCGGAAGCTGGACCTGGATATCGCGAACATCCGGCCGCAGCTAGACATCCTGGCCTGCCAGCCACCGGAGGGGCGTGGAAATCGGCGCGTGCTGGGGACACTTGGACGGCATAGGTCCCGTATTAGCTCGTGTTTGCAACCTCACGTGCGGGAGGGGAGGACGAGGAGGATCTGGCGGCGGGCTTCGTGCGGGCGTCTGGAGGGCCTGGTCGCTGTAGCTCGGGTCCCGGATCATCGACGTGCTCGAGAGCGTGCTGAGGCTCGACCCGTTCTCTCGACGGGCAGGGAGTCACATGGGGCACCCAGCTGGGTTTGCGCGTGGGGACAGGGCTGTGTATGTGCATTGGTTAGATTCCTCCCTCGGATGGTTCCGACGGACTCACTTCAGTTTGTTGTCCAGTCCAATGAGGATCCACCGGACATCCTCTCGGACGCAGCTGTGCTACACAGGCCTATCATCGTCTCCTGGGTCCTCCAACCGACTTCCACGCGCGCAATGTATGGTTCGAGACTTTCATGGGATTTGATGTTGCTACCCAGTGCCCAATCGGCCGGTCTGATTCAGATCAAGTGTCCATTGACTCGGATGCCACCCCCACCCTTTCCTTCTTTCACCGCCGCGATCTGCTTCCAAAGGAGCTATTGCGGATCATCGCCCACGTCACAGAGCCTGCGTTTGGTCTGTTCTGCTACTCGCTGCATGTTTTACTCTGGGATATCCCGCCCGACTTTCTGCGGCAGTACAGAAATCAAATCTAGGTCCTGCTCCCATGTCTGGCGCCGACAGCAACCGCGTCTCATCTAGTGCAGCGGGATATTCGAATGCGTTGGATGCGCCGTCGATGAACGGCCCGAGGGAGTGGACTGAGCACATCCACTCAGTGGTGAAGACCTCGGGCTCGCGTTCCTCCGGGCTCGTCGCTGGACGGGCAGATATGCGCACATGCGAGGACAGTTTGTCCGTCAATACATAGTATCTTCATGTGCGATTTTCGAGAGTCACGCGTCGAGCCTGATCCAGCATTTCCCCCTCGTTTCCCCTTGAAGTCTGCATTCATATCGTACAATGTATCTAGATTATGTGTGTGTAAAACTGCATCTCATCTGTCCTTGCCAAAGAAAGAGTCAAAGGGACCCTCCGAGACCACCGCGCAGCCTTTGGCTCGGGACTGGGTCATCTCCTTGGGGTCCAACTGCCCGATGCTAGTAGCCAGCACGTGAATGAGCGCCTTCAACGTATAGTCTTCAGTTGGTCTCGACTTCATAGCCTTGCGACAACTCGGGCATGTGTATTGGGGCTGAGAAGTTTGGTAGCGCCAGGTGACCATTCCAGCTATGGCTGGGTTTCTCGGCTCGTATGCAAAGGCTGGTGGCAGGCTGGGGACGCCAGGACGCCAGTGCGGATGCGTGTTCCTGTGTTGGGCGAGGCAGGCACCTGAAGACACATGTCAAAGCTAACCCGGCAACGCGTCCTTCAGGCTCACTCAGCCACTTGACTAGGCAATCGACGCAGAACGTGTGACCGCAGTCGTTCAGACTGAAAGCGGATTAGAACAGGACGGAAACGGAACTCAAGGCAGTTCGTACATGTACGGCTTCCACATCGTTGTTGTACAAATCTGGTGACCGAGTGAGAACTGTATTGTGTGCGATCAGGAAACGGGCCTACTCTGCAACAGATGTGCCAGTGATGGTCAAAGTTGATGACATCCTAAATGATAACGAGTAGAGGACCGGTGGGAAGAGGCACACTCGAGACGATGATGGGGAGGTCGTCAGGACTGCTCCGATCGGTGTTCAAGCAGTGTTCGCGTTTTGAGGATGTACCCGGGTCCATGAGAGTAGATGGGAGCGGTCAAGAAAGAAAGGGTGGATTCAACGGACACTTGATCCCATCATATGCTGCAAAGCTCGTCGAGTCCACATGCTCGTGCCCATGTCAGTCTGATAAAACATGGTACTTGGCACTAGTAGTATAAGAGGTCAGACACATGGTCAGACACGATGATGGCGATGGCGGCGGCGGCCCGCTGCCCGGTGCAGGTACTTGCAACCACCGATTGTTGGCGGTGGGGGCGAAGGAGGCGGGGACGATCCTTTCATTCCCAACTCGGGAGGCGGGACAAACCACGTCGGCGACCCAGCGGCTGCGATCGGGGCGTATTCGGCTCCACTGGCGCGGTGCGTGCAGCTCTGAATTCCTTCTCCATCATGGTGGGTTTGGCCGCCACTTTGGCCTGGAGCTCGTTGAGCTCAACCACCAGAGCCGCGATCCCCCCGTCTTTGCGCGTCAGACTGTCAATCGTGCGTGAGGCCATTATCGCAGCGTCCATGTCGGATTCCTCCTTGGAACCTTTGCGCGAGAGAAAGTGCGTGTGGACCGACTCGACTGCCTGCTTCAGAGAGATAAGTGCTCTCCTCGTCTTTGAATTCCTTCTCCATCATATTCAAGCTCCGCGTTCTGCAGCATAGCTTCAACAATCCGTCTCCATGCGACAAACCAGCCACCACTCACCTTGGTCTTCGGCATGGCAATCTCATGGGTCAACTGGTTCTGCTTGGCTCTGTCCAGCTCCCGTTTCGCCCGATCGTCCTGCAGGATATTCCTCAGCGAGGGAAGCAGCATGAAGCGAGCATCGGACGCACCACTTCGCGAGCTTCACCCTGATTCTGAGCCCTCGACCGATCTGCCTCGGCGGAGCTGGAGGACCAGCTTCTCATTCTGGACCAGTTGCTGCACCAGTCCATGCAAGTTCTACGCCATTCACTGTGCTCAGAGTGGAGACACGCAAACAGATAGCGAAGCTCACCTGACCAGTCTCATCCACAGCAGGAAACCCACAGATCATCGAGCATTGCTGCCAGCGGAACGGCTATTGGAATTCGACCCAGTAGTCAGATAGCGCGGCGAGCACGGCCTTCTCGTCTCTATCAACGACAGCGCGCAGATGGCCGCCACCAATTCGGAGGAGAGGCTGCGCAGTTTTGGAGTCGCTTGCGTGGAGGGCGTATGCGATGTGTGTAATGATGGCGGGCGGTGCGAGCACTTGGTTGGGCTAAGACGAGCAAGGTCAGTAACATTGTTATACGCAAAAAAGATTCATGACAGACCTTGTAGTACAAACACTCGATCACCTTGACGTCGGGCTCGCTCGAGTGCAGCCCGTTGACGTACCGTTTCCCCGATTGACTAGTACTCTTCTCCTTAGGACCCGTTGCTGCCCTTGTCGCCACTGGACGACGCCCACTAGCTGCTTCACCGGCCACCCGTGCTTTGTGGTGTGATCTCTTCCGGGGCAGATCCCACTTCGGGCTCTGAGGTCAAAGAGTCCTGATTCTGACAGCGGTGATGTGACGCCCCAGCCTGTCACTAATGACCATTGCATGAGCCCACTGCCAGTAAGCTGCGGCACCAGTCTGCGAAGCAGGGCTGCAGCAGTCGATGGGCCGTATGATTGGGCGCAGCCAACGGCTTTCGGAGGTGTCGCATGGGCTCCGGGTTCGGCCTGTCGACTTGGCCCAAGCAGATGCCGCTTCTTCTCCGTCAAATTGACCTGTTTTGATCAGCATTATGCACTGAAAGGCAAAAGAAGAGACATAACATACCAGCGGCTTCAAACGCGGCCTCGTTGAATCCTTGATCCCCCTCAGCAGGATTTACCACGAACACGACTGAAACGGCAGTCACGTTGACCAATTTGATCTGCAGCCCGCATCATTGACAGGCACTGAGAGTGAATCGGAAAGCACGTAAGAAGGAGAAAGCACGAGGGTATGAAAGACGGACATGGGTTGCTGAAGACGCAGATCGATCCGGTCACACGGGTTCCAGAGCCTGTCCAGCCTGCATGCGAGATGAGGACCTGGTGACACATTGGGACTAAAAGTCACACCCACCTTGGCCTCCGCATTGTTCGAACAACCAGACCTCGCAGTTGCTGAGGGAATGGCGCTGGCCGAGGCAACGGAGCTGTTCGAGGCGGTCGGGCCGGGAAAGGCCGAATCGGTAGGGCCGGTCTTAATGTTCGAGAGGGCAGATTGAGCGCTTGACTGCTGGGCTTGGACGGTCTAGAGATGGTGCTCGTCAATCCAGATAATGAGAAGACGAAGAGAGAGCGCACGCTGTGGTCGCCGGAAGTAGCGGTGCAGAACCCATGCGGCAGGCGCTGCCAGTGGGCGGGGAGCTAACCGTAGTCCAGCCAGATCTTGGAAGCAGAGCCATCGTCCCAGAGAAAGAGCTCCAAGACCCTGCTGCGCCTTGAGCAAAGCACTCATCGTCTCAAGAACCCCGCGGACCGCAAAGCTACAGTTGGTATCTCTGGCGACGTTCTTGAGCGCTGCGCAGAACGCGTCAGTAACGGAGTTGAATTGAGTGAGACCGGCAGCAGTCTTGGCCGGGGCGTCCTAGACTAGAGGAGCTCTCGCCGTTCTGGACGCAGAGACGGTGGATTTCGGACGCCGTGCCGGTCGTTGGCGAGGAACTGAGTGGCGACGGTGACTGGCTGAATGGTAGCGATGGAGAGACCGGTTGTGAAGACACAGCCGTCGCGCGAGAGGTAGGCGAGTTCACGAGGGTAGGAACAAAGGCCGGAAGCTGTGACGTCTTTGCGCTTGTTTTTCTGCCGCACCCCGGTCTCATCCTTTCACCTCATCCATGCCTCTCTCATCGCTTTATGGCTCCCCTCGGCTGCCCTCTGCAGAAGCTGATCTTCAACTTCGCGAAAGATTACTCTCCCCTCAGGCCTTCAGCAGTCTCAGAGGCGGTCGTCGTGCCTTATCAAGCACCATCGCCCACCTGGCCACGATGCTTATGACCCAGCCTGAGAATCATCCCGACATCCAATCTTGGGTCCTGTACTGCATAGGCCCCGTCAACCTCACAGATGCAGCTGCAATAAAATTGTTCGTCGAAGTCCAAGTCTGGCGAGCGATGGAATCAGAATCCATGGCACTGGATTTACTGCTTCAAACCCAGGTTTGTGCAGCCAAGGTTTGTCACTGCTCAAAACCAAGTGCACACTCAGACTGTTGATCTGTACAGAACTACGTGGAACCCGAGATCTCCGTGGATAGTGTCTTTAACCAGGATGCTGAGAACACTGACATGGGTGATGCCGTGCTGAGTGCCCTGGCTGCTGTGGAGCCTACTTTGCAGAACACAGAGCGTAGCTTTCAAGATCTCTTTTTGCAGTGGAGAGCTATCCTTGCTCGGGATTTCTGCCTGTCTCAGAATCCTTTGTCACTACATCCTGATAAGTCCATGAAGGAGGTAGTGGAGATTCTCCAACAGCTCAGGCTTTTCAAGCCGAGTACATACAGTCAGCCTGCTTTCACACAGGCTCTCAAGGTAGGTTTTCTAGCATGGCTGAGCAGAATTTCTGACTGCTTGTAGTCTAGTGGATTAGCAGACACTCTGCTGCTGATCATCAATCCTCTTACAAGAAGAGAGATTGATTTTCCCCACATTCAAGACACTGATGGATCATACCAGTGGAAGCAAAGGTTTGGTGAACTACTGTTCCTTTTTACCCCAGAGGATGCTAGGGAATTAGTTGTCACTGTAAGCAGACTCTACACACATCTGGCCAGTCTTGATTTATTCTGCTCTAGGCTCCAAGTGAAACCAAACCACATGACAGAAAGAAAACAAGTCGTGAACTGTCCTGCATCCAAAATGCTATGACGGATAGAAGATTTGCTGCCCAGCTACTCAGCACTTCCACAAATATTTTTTTCCTATCTTCTCAGCAGACATGGTGCCACAATTGGGATATATGGGTTTTGCCCACATTGTTATCTCTTGTAAGTTCTATTATGTTTGCAGAGATTGGCTAAAGTGCCTTTAGGGATACAGTGATGCTGCAACATGGGACTCAACGGCTCTATACCGTCGACTAGTAGCATTGCAGTCTCCAAGCGTTCACCCTAAAGTTGCTGCTATTTTCAAGAGAGCTGCTAGTGAACGTGCTCTACAGAAGGAGGCAATCCATGGTTCATACAGACCAGCTGGTTCCCAGTCCTCCAAGAGGTCTTTCTCTGATCGTCAACAATTGCCTGAGCAATCTTCTGCTTCAGCCCAGTCTCATCTAGATGGCTGCAAGAAGTGCATGGGCTACCCTGACAACCAGAAGTGTGTCCAATACATCTTTGTGGAGCCAAGAAGCACAGCAGAGATCAAGTCATTGCAAGGCTGTATAATAACTTATGCAACTCGAGAGAATATGCCACCAGGTGTATGTGTCTATGTCTCTTGTCTCAAATACATTGCTGACTCTAATCAGCTTGAAGGCTATTCAATACAATCACCTGATGATCTGGGGTATAGACTGATTGGTCATCGCTCTGAGGTGTATCAAAGATGTCAGCAAGATGTTACCATCTTGGTGGATAAGAACACTCAACAAAAAGTAGGTTTATTTCTAGACTTTGATATATACCAGGATTTCTAACTTGTACAACAGGTAGCAGGAATCAAGTTCCAGGCAATGGACTCTGCAACACTTAAAAAGGCTCAGTGCAATCATGAGACTGTTGTGACATATACCACAAAGGTGAAGAGATCAGGCAACACAAGAGTTCATGGAGATCTGCATCCTGTTGGTTCACGTGTTCCTTCTGGAGGCCGTCCTGGTGATGGTTATGGTCCATATGCAAGTTTGGATGCTCATACAACAAATGGAGTGGCAGCATTATTTGCAGCAGCAGAGGTTAGTGGCAAATCCAAGTTGTAACAATTTCTCATGTATACTAGGATGCTGATGTGCTCTTTGCAACTGTCAATGCCTTTGCCCCAGAGATCACCAGGGGTATCGAGACAACCTCCCGTGATGCTGGTGTCAGCTACTTGGGTCGTCATGGTGGCACTGCTTACCACTGCACAAATTATGTTGCACCTCTACATCTTGATCATGATCTGGAGTTCTCTTTGACAAGTCAACTCAAGAAGTCAGGTGATAGCAATGACTACAACTTTGTTGTTGCACAATATGGCATTGTGTTTTGTACAATTGCCAACAGTGTATGGTGAGCTCATTTGAAATGTCTTTTTATTGTTGTACTTATCTGGTTATAGGTTTTTCAGGCCAGATCATCTACATGGCACTGTACTTCCCAGCAAGGCCAACATTGCTACCAGCCAATCTTGTGGTACACACACCACACTTCGTGCCAAGGATGTCAAGAAGGCAACCATGCTCAAGAAAGTTCGGGAGTCCTATGACTCCCAGGCTGCATTTTGGTCACAGTGATGTGATTGTAAATTACATTTCTTGTTTATTTACCACTTTGATTCACACCTCTCTGCTATGGTGTTTATACAGAGACACATGATTATGTCACAGTACAAAGAGATGAGTATAGAGACTAGTGCACCATTCTAGGCTATGTCAGCACTAGCAATAGACAGTGCCAGCCACAGCCAGTGTGGGGGTAGGGGAGTTGGATAGGCAAATGGGGGGAGCACAGGGAAGTAGATGACATCATGCACTGCATTCTCTTTGGAACGTCTTTAACACACACCCAACATGCGCCCCCCTGGTTTTGATTTCTGTACTGCCGCAGAAAGTCAGGCGGGATATCCGAGTCCAGCAACAGTCTGGTGACAGTTCTTCATTCTGTTGTTGATGAAACTGGGAGAAGTTCAGCCGGTGGAATGTGATGAGCAATGGGAGACAGCGCACTGTCCACCGATCTGAAAGCACAGTGCATTGGAGTGCGGCATTTCATCTGCAGATTGCTGGCTAGATCTGCCACAGAGTTTTCGGCAGCCTCGTTGACCAAGAGCAAGATGTTGTGAAGCACATTTGGAACACAGCCACCATCTCGTGGATCTGAGCACGGACAAAGTGTCTGAGACGGTCAGAGACTTGCAGACGGCCCAAACGTTTTGACACACCTGACTCGGAGTCAGAGACCCAAGGGTTGGGTATGATGCCATCGCAGCATTCTTGATTCAGAATCCGCTTGTTCTCCATCTCCAACAGCAGATTGGACAGCGCCCAGAACTCTCCACTTCCTGCTTTTTTCCGGCGCTGATGCGTCGAATATAAGAGTGTGATGACAGTGGAGCCCATCCCCGGCCAGCGACATGGGTCTTGTGTCGAGTGGTGTCCCAATCAGGTCCCGTCCCATCCTTGAAGCAAAAATCTTTGGGCGTGTTGGAGAGATCGAGGCTACCGATGCACCGCGCCATATCCGATTCGTCCAGCTGGTGTTGCTTGATGAGTGCAAGACCCTTCTCCGACTTGCGGAAAAGCTCGATCAGATCATGGCAATCCACCTCGGGACGCCGGCAGCCCTGCCTCCACGAATCCTTCAGTGCGTACAGCTGTGGACACAGCAGTGGATTGTTGCTATCTAAGCTCCGCTCGTGACGTTCGAGACCCTTGTCGACCACGACGCGGAACACTTTCGTGGCTCGCCCGAACAGCCCATGCGAGGCTCGCCGATAGGATAGTGAAGCGTTCGACCGGGACCAGCACGCTTTGTCATCGACCTCTTGAGAGATGGCACGTCGTTGACGGGCACTGAGAGTGAATCGGAAAGCACGTAAGAAGGAGAAAGCACGAGGGTATGAAAGACGGACATGGGTTGCTGAAGACGCAGATCGATCCGGTCACACGGGTTCCAGAGCCTGTCCAGCCTGCATGCGAGATGAGGACCTGGTGACACATTGGGACTAAAAGTCACACCCACCTTGGCCTCCGCATTGTTCGAACAACCAGACCTCGCAGTTGCTGAGGGAATGGCGCTGGCCGAGGCAACGGAGCTGTTCGAGGCGGTCGGGCCGGGAAAGGCCGAATCGGTAGGGCCGGTCTTAATGTTCGAGAGGGCAGATTGAGCGCTTGACTGCTGGGCTTGGACGGTCTAGAGATGGTGCTCGTCAATCCAGATAATGAGAAGACGAAGAGAGAGCGCACGCTGTGGTCGCCGGAAGTAGCGGTGCAGAACCCATGCGGCAGGCGCTGCCAGTGGGCGGGGAGCTAACCGTAGTCCAGCCAGATCTTGGAAGCAGAGCCATCGTCCCAGAGAAAGAGCTCCAAGACCCTGCTGCGCCTTGAGCAAAGCACTCATCGTCTCAAGAACCCCGCGGACCGCAAAGCTACAGTTGGTATCTCTGGCGACGTTCTTGAGCGCTGCGCAGAACGCGTCAGTAACGGAGTTGAATTGAGTGAGACCGGCAGCAGTCTTGGCCGGGGCGTCCTAGACTAGAGGAGCTCTCGCCGTTCTGGACGCAGAGACGGTGGATTTCGGACGCCGTGCCGGTCGTTGGCGAGGAACTGAGTGGCGACGGTGACTGGCTGAGTGGTGGTGATGAACAGAGCGGGCGTGAAGAAGCTGCCGTCGCCAGAGAGGTGGAGAATCAAGTTTCAGAGAGCGTTGTAGCGGTCGCTGCCGGGACCGGAGTCAGGGCCAGCACGAATGGGGCAAGTAGGCCGTGTGGGACTGGTTGGCTAGAAATGCATGAGTGAGGTTCCGGGCTTGCCGTGATTCATTCGACCGCTCACCCGACCGGCAGTCCACCTCGTTACGGCAGGCTCACATCGTATCAGCGCCCGTGTTACGGTCGTTCGAACTTCGCAGACGGCGTCAAGTTAGCAGGGTTGGCGTCCCATGAGCGAAGATGAAGAATCTTGAGGGCCGGCAATGGCATTCTCTACCACCCTGTGATTCTGGCCACAACTGTAGGCGAGTTCACGAGGGGGGGTAGGAACAAAGGCCGGCGCCGTGATGGACACCACCAACCAGGACACGTCTTGGCGCTAGCTCCTTTTCGCGGTCACGTGCAATCGACGATCACTCCCGCAGCGACCCGACCGCGGGAGTCCTCAAGTATGCACTACTGTTTCTTAGCCAGAATATGACCTGGCGGTGATATAAGGTCCTGGAAAGAGGCAGACACAGACAAGCACAAGACATGTCCGGAGTTTCAGACCGATCGCTCCCTACGTTCATCCATCTGGGGTCACATTTGTCACATGTAGCATATATCATCTCTGTATGCCATCGCTTCTCTGCAGTCATAAGCAATCCTGTAAGACTACCGTTTGTTGTATCTCTATTCCACATCTTTCTCCTCATCCTCCCTTTTCCAGCGCCTCCACAGTGACGATCACTTGCGTGACGCGAGGCTCCTTTCCCGAATAACTCGCCCATCCTCGACCCGGGCGGATTAGATCTCGTGTTCTTCGCCATGGCTTCGGAGATGAGATTGAACGCCTCGTTGAAGGCGCTGTTTCCTTGTGCGGCCATCGTTTTTCGTCGTGCGAGTCGCGGGCCGGTGCCTCCGCTGCCGAACTTTGTGGCAAGGGTGAAGAGGGTCGCGAGGAAGGTCACTGGCAGCGAATACGCGGTGCTATCTATCATCGGTGGGAGCAAAACTGAGCAGCCAATGAGCCTCCAGTAAATCTAGATAAAAGGCACAGAACGCACGGGATCCAAAAGGTTTCACGTCCTCTATATGTCCTGTCCGAAAACCACCTTGGGAACGTCGGCAAGTGCATGTTGGAGGACCGATTGGGAAACATGTCTTATGCGCGAAGGAACCTGTCTGGGATCTGCTAGAACAGACATCGGTCCAATGATCAAAGTACTGGACAGAATTGGGAGGCGCGCAAGGACGTACTGGCAGGCCCAAGCACGACAACTACAATCTCGGAAAGGGTGACGATGTCCGATGTTGCTTATTTTTGACAGTGATACGATTGTACTGCGTTCGATACAGTAGAGTCGAGTTCAAGGAGTTCGTCAACTCACCCTTGCGCTTCTTCTGAGCAGAAAACGCGGGCACCCCTGTCAAGGGTTCCATTCAGCAATTGTCATTCGAAAATAAGAGTTTAGCGAGCGACGACAGGACGAAGACCTCGACGATGTCTCGGTGTTGCCCCATAGACAGCGAGGACTAGCACAGACTGGGTCGGATAGAAGCATGCACTGACAGTGCCAGTGACACCCGGCCTTGCGGACGAATTTGGGATCTTGGAGCCACTGTCGCGGCAGCTGGAAGGCTGTGATGCGGTCTCCAGCGATGCGAGCCCCTGAAGGACTCGACCCACAGCGAGAGCGCCAAAAAACTTGCCGTGCTTGAGCGAGGCACTCGTCGCGCCAAGAGCGCCACCAAACTTTCCGCGAATTGGAGAGGTCAAACAGTTTCAGTCATGCATTGGTCGACAGGCGCTCCAAGACAGGACACAGGAGACGGTCATGGAGATGATGGGTAAGAGTCGGGGTCAACGCCAAGCGAGCCTCGTCTTCCCAATTGCACCTGCGAGCGACAGCAAACAAACGGAAGGCCCGAATCGCAAGTGCCGGCGCCCTGACGAACAGACAGAGGATGGACATGGGGCCGGGCAGGTCATAGACATACTGTTCTGGAGCGAAGAGGATCCCGTCCACCGCGTCAAAGTCGGGAACAGGCAGAACGGGGAGTTTGCAGGCCATACGGAGAAGGCGTCCAAGCGTTTCTTTGTGTGATTCAGCACGATGGGCCCATGCCCCACGATGGAGATGGCTGCACCAGTGTCTTCCTGCAGCACAATCGGCCCGGGGGCGACATCAGAGGGTGGGCCCGGAACTTGCGGTCGATATGAGATGGCGATGAACGAGCCCTAAGTCTTCTTCAAAGTGAACGAATGGCGTCGAAAATCGCGGTGCGGCTCATCTCTCGGCGCACACGAGAATGTCGCCGTCTGGCGCACTGAAAGACGGATGGCGTTCGGACATGCCCTCGTCCCTTCCTTTCTCGTCAGCAGCCATGTTGATCGCGATAAGACTCAGAGGTGCGCAAAGCGAGCAGACTGATCGCATGTTATCATGACGGCAAGTGGCAGCACACTGGTCCGGGAGCCATCGCGTACTTCGAAGTTCGGACAGGAGCCTGAATTGATCCGGACAAATCATCAGATCACGATCGATCCTACCCTCTACATAGGTACTCACCATTCGCCACTCGACTGTACCCCATGTGACAATGCATCTCCATGATGCGCTTGCTCATCGGCGTGTCGTCTCCAATCTGCGTCCACCGTCGACCTCTCGCTCTGGCTTCATCTCCCACGGCCCTGACGATCGATTCATGAGGCACCCACTGTCATCCTCCCTGAGTCTTGCATCCCACCCTTTGCGGGTCTCAGGCTAGCAGGACTCTGGATCTGGTTATTCGAGCACTCTGCGACGCTCACCCGTGACGACCGTCAGCGCGCGACCGACTGCCCCCGTTTGTGTGTTCTTGATAGACGTTCGGAGCTAGGTGGTGAAAACCTCGTCGGATAGGCAGGCGGGGGTCCAAGACGAAAGTGTGTCATTGGCTCGTACATACTACATAGTGCTAGGATCATCTTGGGAACGCGGCGTTCAGCCACTGGACACAACGCTGCGAAGCCAGTTTTGGCGACGGTTGGTCCGCACTGGCAGCAAGACCTAGATAAACCCTGCAGATGCAAGCCGTCTTCTGGATCGTTCCGCGTTGGCGGTAAATCGGCACGTCCAACGCGATGGAGACCGCGGGCACCCTCAAAAGGAACGCAAATGCCCAAAAAACCGGTGTGGCTTCTGATGTGATTGGCGTCGTGGAAGCGCAGAAGCTGATCCCAATGTTCAGTCGCTCCCTCAAGCTCAAATACGGGAAATCGCCTCTGATTGCGCGCGATAATGTACAGGAACCGCGGACAAGGTTCAAAGTCCGACATTAGGGACGGGGAATAGGGTGGCACCGTGTGTTTCCGGATATATGCTGCGTCGAGGGAAGAAGAGGTTCTCTTTATCTCCCCTTCGTATTCTGCACTCATTGTCCAATAACCTACCATGAACAACGGCCTCGGATCTACGTACGGCGTCTGGCTCGTGTCTCTCTTCATCGAGACTATGCTCTTCGGAGCCGGCGCTCTCCAGGCTTGGATATACTTCTTCAGCAAAAACAACGATACCGCGCGCATCAAGTCGACGGCAAGTGTTCTGAACCGCGGTCGCGGATTCGGGCGACTCATTTTTTTCTTTCTCTACAGGTTGCCGTCGTCATGTAGGTTGATCAGTCGAATCTGCGCTGTCTCTGACGTTGCTGCCCAGGGTTCTCGAAATCATTCAGGTCATATTCTTCTTCAAGTCGTCCTACTCGCGCTTCGTCGATCTCTTCGGCATCCCGCAGGAAGAAATGATCTGGCGAGTTGAAATTTCCGCGTGCTTCCGTGATGCTCACGATTGATCCAGGGAGGACTCGGTATCGCTCTCTGTTCTCCATTCCCCGTTGCACTGACAAATGTTCTCTTGCGCAGCTTCAATTGTTATCTGCTGTGCGACCATGATATTTCTTCTGGACTTGAGCTTATGTTTCTGCAGTATCTGTCTGCTTTTTGCGTTCAGTTGTCCGTTTTCAATACATGCTGTGCGACACTTGACTCTGATCTCTTTGATCTAGGTTCTTCGCATCCCGGGTTCACAAACGTTCATTCCTGTACTTTTTCTTGTCCTGTGGCTGAATTGTCGGTATAGTGACCCGCGGACGCAAACCATTCAGTCTCTCCGCAATCGGAATGTATTTCATCAGCCTCTTTGCCCTCCTCCAAGTCGGCGCCGGGATTGCCCAGGTCATTGCCTCGTAGGTTCTTTCCTTGGCGCACCTCGTTTGTTTGTGCTCATTGCTTGTCCAGGCACCAAGTCCGGTTCTACGCGAAACTCGACTCGACCAAGGCGTGGACCCTAGTGTCTTCAGCTCTTTTCAACACTGATCGATCCGCAAGGCCATCACGACGTTGCAAGCCGCCGCCTCGCTTGCCTGCGATTTGTCAATCACCGTCTATCTCTGCCTCTTCCTCCGTCACCAGAAGACCGCGGTTTCGAAGTGGGTGCCAATGTTTTCGAGGTGTTTGGCCCGCTGACTGTTGTTCGCTGTAGGACCAACTACGTGATCGACCGCTTGATGTACGTCGTCTCTTGGTTTCCCGGACACAAGCACATACCTGTCCACGGCAGCTACGACGCGATCAACTGTGGGACGCTCACCTCCCTCGCCTCAGCCGCGACCATGATTCTTGTGCGTGATTATTGACTTCCCACTGCTCCCGCTCATTTCTCGCGCAGTTCCTGGCTGTTCCCGACACGTTCTGGTTCTTCCTCGGCCTCGCCCCAAGCAGCAAATGTAAGAGAAAGCACTCTTCCGTCCGCCCATTTCAACCGCTGACAAAGCGCTCAGTGTACATGAACAGCATGCTGGCCACGTACGTCCCGGTACTATCACGTGTCCGCGAGCTCATGCGTCTAGCCTAGTCTCAACACCCGCAGCCGCCTGCGTGAACATATGACCTCGCAAGACAAAGGCTGGAACTCGATCAGCATGGAGACGATCGGCTCGAGCGCCCGGAAGCGGCTCCAGGTGCAGGTCGCTGTGGACCACGAAGCCGATATGGTGCGCGTCGTTGTCTCTTATTGGGCTCAGGATTGGCTTGCTCACTCATCGGAAACCTAGCCGGACACGATGAAGTTCTACAAGAACAGCCAGGATGACGGAAACTTCCACCCGAGCGAAGTGCCAGCCGCAGTTTGAATGCTCAAGATAGCCCGTGCTTTCATTACCCGCCGTGAAAGCAAATATCCTCGCACATATATACACTGTCTCTCGTTTGATTCTTGCATCGAAACTGTCGCTAGTTCAAAATCCTGAAGCTCTTACTATTGTAGTGAAATTTGTGCTCAAGTCTCGTGTCTTCTTGTCCCATGTGGCCGACGTATGTATGTATAACACCAACTCGTGTTCCCCAGCCAGAAAATCTGATTAGATTCAGAAGGAACGATGACCGATTTCGAACAATCCAATCATTAGGATGTTTCAGTCCGTCTACGACTCAACACAGAGCGAAGAGTCCCGAGGAGTAGAGGCCGTGACCTATTGCAAAGGTGCGGATGCGATCATTTCTGGCCTTCAGACCCAGGAGAGTCCAATGCAACACAGAAAGTAGAGCCCTCATGAGGGAAGTGGAAGCATGGCCAGCAGACCGGTCCTGGGTTTCGTCGCGTGGCAGAGGATAGGAACAAAAGCAAACTTATCGCAGAGAAACCCGCCACATCACCAGAAACCCAACCTTCATTCCACACACGCTCGCTGCCGCACGTCTGGTGCAGGACCGAAAGCATCGTCCAGCCAAGTGAGCAAAATGGCACGATGAATTCCATGACAGAGATAAGTGATCGAAGGGAAGAGCTCCTCCGAGCGCGTATAGAAGAGGCGCAGTTTGCACTGTAGTCATGCGCAAGATATCTCTATGTCCTGAACGGGTTGCAAGACACTAGTTCGTGGCTTGATGATACTTCGGAGTGAAGGCAGCGATTCGAGTTGGAAGAAGAGCACGAAAGCGTTGGGAGACCTTTGGAAGGACGTCGTGATGAGAAGGACTTTCTCACTTGTAAGTTGTGGCAGTACTGCTGTAGAACTCAGATGTCTTCATCACAGAGCACAACACTATCCAACGCAATGGCCTGCTCCCTCCCGATGCGCCTGACTGCAGACTTGACAAGGTCATTGCAGCGATGATGTTCTGGTCTGACTCGCAAACTTTGGGCCAGCTAGGCTTTGGCCCATATGAGTACCTTCATTGCGGCCATCTATCAAAGTACATCAGGGCACTAACAAGTTCAGGGGCAGCTCACTATGCCCCATTCATTCCCGAAGTGTGTGGGCTCATCCTACTGTCCAGAGGTGTAAACATTGACGAACTCAACTCTAGCTTCCTGCAAATGTCCTCGGATACGATTGCGAAGTACCATCCAGAAGTCAGAACAAGATTAGAAGCGCGTATTTACATCGAGGGCTCATGCACGCCATATTGAAGGAGTTATTGAGGACCCCGACTTCCAGCATGCATACCAATTTGGCATGGTCATCAAACGTGCCGATGGCGCGGAACGCCGTGCGATTCCTCGACTATTTACTCACGGCAGACTATCCTGAGATGTGCGTGGCCTGCATCCGAGGCGGTACAGTCAGCTCATTCAATTTCAGGGTTCTTCTTGCCACCATTCGTGATAATGGGCTCAATCCGTGTCCTCGATGTCCCGTTCCTAAAGATGCACGGCGTTGGCCAGAGACGTGATCTTGATGCTCGGGCGTCGAAATCAAGAACGTTCGAGCTCGATGAGGTCAATCGTGCACGCCGGTTGATATACAAGCTCAGCTATTCCATCCGTTCAAACGCAGTCGAAAGATTGCTGCAGGACATCTCAGCGGTGCCGACACTGGTAAGTCTCTGAGTTGTCTGTGATGTGATGCCATAATGTGTGCACTTATGATCTGTAGGAATGCATTCGTTGATAGTCTGGGCTCCGACTTCAAGCTGCATCGGATGCTTGTGGTCGACCTGATGCACGAGTTTGAGCTTGGTGTCTGGAAGAGTCTTTTCATTCGCCTTGTACGCATGCTTCAAGTACAACCGACTGGAGATGAGTCGACACACCGTGTGTGACGGACGGTCAACAGAGAGAGGGAAGTCGCGTTCTCATGTTTTGCAGCTACCGTCAAATGCCTAGATACACTTCGCACGAGTTACCGACGGAGATGGCTACTCGGATACGCACCCCAGATGCCACCGCCATCAAAACTCACGCGATGGGTGATTATCTATCCAATATCGAAGCATTCGGCCTGACAGATAGATATTCGACTTAAGTGGTGAGTAGACCAGTCCACTGCGCGTTTCTAGTGCTTATTGCTGGCAGGGCGAGAGCCTTCATCGGCTGATGAAACGATTCTACACTGTCACCAATAAACGCATGTACGAGAAACAGCTTGGGCAGCGCGCAATCCGACCGGTGCGAGCTCAAGCGTCTGATCGTGTCTGGAATCGCACTCGTCGACTCATCGACACCCTTGTCCCCGCGCTGAAAGCCATCCACTCGGGGAAACAGCGCTCGACCTCCACCACCATACTAGCCAGGCGAAACGATTCAAGTTTGTTGTACATGCAGAGTATCGGTTGAACAAAGCTGATCCAGCATATAAGGTGAGAGTATGTGAATGATACAAAATCGCTGCCTGATCCGATCCCTTGTGCAGGACTCTATTCCGAAGCTTCAGGATGACATACTGGGCCGAATCATTGGGCGCGACTTCGATGGCGACGACCACAACGACTTCACTGATGAGCAGAGAAACTCGGTGATCATTCTCAGGAACCAGATCCATCGCTCGAAAACGATCCGAATCAACTACACGACCTACGATGTGCGTCGCGACTATGACACGATCGACCATCGCCTGCAACCGTTCGTCATGGTCCTGTCCCCTGTGAAGGAAACCGATCCGTACTGGTACGCTCAAGTTCTTGGTGTATTCCACGCAACAGTCTATCGAGACGGCGGTGTCAAAAACCCTGAATGGAGGACGTCCCCGCAACGAATGGTGTTTCTCTGGGTACGGTGGCTCGGAGCAGAGCCTGGATATCGTTTCGGATTCAAGACTGCTCGATTACTGAAAGTCAGGTTAGTCCCCGAAACTGACCAATATACATTCGGTTTTCTGGATCCCGCTCAAATCGTGCGAGCAGCACACTTGATACCGGACTTCGCGGGTGGAAAGACCAATGCGTTGCTCAGCACTGCATCTCCGACTGCAGCCCGCCATCCGCTGGAAACGGCAGAGTCCAGACTGGGAACCCTACCTTGTTGACATGTACGTTCTTCCCACTGAGGTTCCTGACCCTCACTGATGTTGTCCCGTGGACTCCCTAGATTTGCCAACCGGGATCTGATTATGCGCTATTTGCGGGGGTGGAATCGTGCATCAGTAGGTGGCGACCGGGCTTCCGATCGCAGCAGAGAGCGAAGACACGGAGATGGATGCAGATGGCGAGTCGGGTGTGAGATCCCAGCTCGATGGCGAAGACGATGACGAGGTCGATGATGAGGTCGATGATGACGATGTGGAGGAGGACGGAGGAGACAATGGCGAGGAGCAGGGCGGAGACGACAATGATCACAATGGGGAGGTCGATGATCACAATGCCGTTCCAGGGCTAGGATTTGACAACTTGTAGTTTTGCATACAAGAAATATCACTGTCGTTCATATGGCTCACGGTTTCAAGTCCTGGACGAGCCAACCAGCATGGCAGCCCATCGACATAAGGTGAATGTCTATCAGTGACCTTGGATCGGATTTGCATTGCAATGCCAAGACAGAGGAATAGGCTTTACTACAGAACAGTGCTCTGAGATGTGCTAGGAAAGTCACGAGCTATCTACTAGACTGGTTCAAAGCTCATCGCCGCCTACGACGCGAATCCGAGCCCACAAAATCATTATGATGTCGTTGAAAGCATGCCAAGATCTTGTGCAAGGATCAAAGATGGCGAATCTCTGGTGATGACTAATGAGACTCAGCCAGTCTGGCAGACACGTCCGATCACCCACCCTGAACGAGCAACTCGCAACAACCGAGGTTTGGCGTCCGAAGAACAGAACCGGGCAGATGGATCCCGGGGGCGCGGGAGAAGGGGGGGGGTCGGATGGGCGAATGGGCGGAGCGCAGGGAAGTGGACGACATCACGCGCCGCATCCTCTTCGGAACGTCTTCAACGCACACCGCAAGTGTCGATCCATCGCAGTGAGCAGATCAGCTGTTGTCGCGTGATCCAATGCACAGAGAATCGGCTATTGACGTCAGGACATCTTGTATACAAGAGCTGGTGGTATTGACATTGCTTACCTCTAAAAAAAGGCCTTGGTCAGAGCCATGAGCCCTATGCGAACGGATGAACGGTTGACGAGTGCTGGCTGAGTCGTTCGCTGATGATTCTGAGCCGCTCTAGAAGACGGCCCGATGTTAGAGAAGATGGATTGAGCATTCGGCTGCTGGGCTGCAAAGTTGTCTGAAGATGGTTCTCATCACTCCATATATGAGAAGACGGGGAGAGAGCGCACTTTAAGGTCACCGAAAGTAGCGGTGCGCAGTCCACGAGGCGCTGGTGGGCAACGGGCAGCTAGCCGCAGTCCGGCCAGATCATGAAAACAGAGCCATCGCGACGGAGCGAGAGCACCAGAAACCTCGCCGCGCTTGAGCAAAACACCCATGGAAGGCACTCCAGGACAGGACACAAGAGACAGTCATGGCGATGATGGGTAAGAGTCGGGTCGACGCAAAGCGAGCCTCGTCTTACAGTGATACCTGCGAGCCACAGCAAACGAGCGGAAGGGCTGAATCGCAGGTGCAGGCGCCATGTCGCGCATAAGTCATGTTTCCCAATCGGTCCTCCAACATGCACTTGCCGACGTTCCCAAGGTGGTTTTCGGACAGGACATGTAGAGGACGTGAAACCTTTTGGATCCCGTGCATTGTGTGCCTTTTATCTAGATTCACTGGAGGCTCATTGGCTGCTCAGTTTTGCTCCCACCGATGATAGATGGGACCACGTACTCGCTGCCCTTCCTCGCGACCCTCTTCACCGCTTGCCACGAAGTTCGGCAGCGGAGGCACCGGCCCGCGACTCGCACGACGAAAAACGATGGCCGCACAAGAAAACAGCGCCTTCAACGAGGCGTTCAATCTCATCCCCGAAGCCGCGGCGAAGAACACGAGATCTAATCCGCCCGGGTCGAGGATGGGCGAGTTATTCGGGAAAGGAGCCTCGCGTCACGCAAGTGATCGTCACTGTGGAGGCGCTGGAAAAGGGAGGATGAGGAGAAAGATGTGGAATAGAGATACAACAAACGGTAGTCTTACAGGATTGCTTATGACTGCAGAGAAGCGATGGCATACAGAGATGATATATGCTACATGTGACAAATGTGACCCCAGATGGATGAACGTAGGGAGCGATCGGTCTGAAACTCCGGACATGTCTTGTGCTTGTCTGTGTCTGCCTCTTTCCAGGACCTTATATCACCGCCAGGTCATATTCTGGCTAAGAAACAGTAGTGCATACTTGAGGACTCCCGCGGTCGGGTCGCTGCGGGAGTGATCGTCGATTGCACGTGACCGCGAAAAGGAGCTAGCGCCAAGACGTGTCCTGGTTGGTGGTGTCCATCACGGCGCCGGCCTTTGTTCCTACCCCCCCTCGTGAACTCGCCTACAGTTGTGGCCAGAATCACAGGGTGGTAGAGAATGCCATTGCCAGCCCTCAAGACTCTTCATCCTCTATCATGACACGCCGATACTGCCAACTGGACCCCGTCACTGTCTCTCTGGCAGGTGACTCTGATTCCTTGGAGGAGACTCTGCTGAAACTACTACAGAGTGTGGAACCGAGCCTACAGCAAGCGCTTCTTTTGGCTCGGACGACATGAGCTGGATATTGATGTAGTCCGGCACGACGGCTGTTCTTTCCAGCGAGCCTCGTTCACACCGGGTCCATGGCGCTCTGCTTGCAATCCCAAGGCTGCAGCATTCGACGGGCTACTCGCTCAGAGGGTGGATACAGAGAGGACGTGTCACTCACGGCGGATGGCGAGCTTCACCGGTGGCACAAGCGTTCGTGTGGTGCTGGCCGAACGTTTTCACCTTCCGGCGGTGTGCTCATTTGATTCCAGAGCTGCAACAGGCTCACCTTCCATCCTGTCAAAGATTTGTGGCCAATGTGTCCGGTTGCGCAGCGATTGCATGTTTGTGTTATCTCCTCCCTGCATCACGGCCACTGACTATAGGGCAGACGTTCTACCGGTCTGAGGATCAGCATGTCGTCTTACATGTCCCCGTCTACTTGGTCCTTAGTTTCTTCCTGAACATTGGCGGATTCTACACCCACTCGTTTGCGATCTGGCTTGCGTGCATGGCCGTGTTCCCTGCTGTGGGTAATGCGGCTTACACAGTGCGCGAGTACCGGCTAGGGCATCACGAACGGCCTTGCTGGCAAATGATCTCGGGGCTCGGTGTCTGCCTCTCTGCCCGACGCAATCCCAGGCAAAGATCTCTCTTGCCGTCCAGAGTGTTTGAATGGCAGCTCAGGTGAATGGGCGCCTTGGTCAGCTCCAAGTCCACTACTTATGCTCCTCTCTTCCCTAGCTAGTCCGTGCATTCCAGATGAATGGTACCCCAGTTTCCAGTCCTGTAGTGTCTCTGGCGCCTCGATAGAACCCGCCGATTCCACGATCCGGCGCATTGCTGCTCTTCCGGGCGGGTGGAGGAAGAAGATCAGGAGGGCATGGCCAAGCTCACTGACACGGTCGCTTCACCCCGATTCAGTTTTGCCGAAGAGCCGCTGCCTAGTAATCGATTGTGGATGATTTTCGACGGCTGGTTGAGTGGGGGCTCGATACGAGACACCGTCGTATATAGAACCGACCTCGGCAGTAGAGATCCGCAATACCGTCGTTCGCGAACCGAAATTTGTGCCGCACTTGACCGGCGGCGGACTGAATGACGCTGGGGGGATCAAGGATTCGACGAGGCCGCGTTTGAAGCCGCTGGTATGTTATGTCTCTTCTTTTGCCTTTCAGTGCACCATGCTGATCAAAACAGGTCAATTTGACGGAGAAGAAGCGGCATCTACTTGGGCCAAGTCGACAGGCCGAACCCGGAGCCCATGCGACACCTCCGAAAGCCGTTGGCTGCGCCAGTCATACGGCCCATGGACTGCTGCAGCCCTGCTTCGCAGACTGGTGCCGCAGCTTACTGGCAGTGGGCTCATGCAATGGTCATTAGTGACAGGCTGGGGCATCACATCACCGCTGTCAGAATCAGGACGCTTTGACCTCAGAGCCCGAAGTGGGATCTGCCCCGGAAGAGATCACACCAGAAAGCACGGGTGGCCGGTGAAGCAGCTGGTGGGCGTCGTCCAGTGGCGACAAGGGCAGCAAGGGTCCCAAGGAGATGAGCAAATCTGGGAAACGGTACGTCAACGGGCTGCACTCGAGCGAGCCCGACGTCAAGGTGATCGAGTGTTTGTACTACAAGGTCTGTCATGGATCTCTTTTGCGTATAGCCATGTTAATGGCCTTGCTCGTCTTAGCCCAACCAAGTGCTCGCACCGCCCGCCATCATTACACACATCGCATACGCCCTCCACGCAAGCGACTCCAAAACTGCGCAGCCTCTCCTCCGAATTGGTGGCGGCCATCTGCGCGCTGTCGTTGATAGAGGACCAGGATCAGTGGTGGGTGATTCGTCAGAGGGAGACGGATTGTTAATTGTGCACCAGTCCGATGGGGCAGAGGGTGACGATGCTGTTGGATATCACCAGGAGATGGGCCAGATCGAGGATTTCGATGACGACTCGATCAAGCTGGCCAAGGCGGACCAGTCCTTCGGGCAGGTGATGACGAGCCTGCATCTTTCAGAATGGCTGGAATGCATGCTGCACGGGCGGAAGCTGGACCTGGATATCGCGAACATCCGGCCGCAGCTAGACATCCTGGCCTGCCAGCCACCGGAGGGGCGTGGAAATCGGCGCGTGCTGGGGACACTTGGACGGCATAGGTCCCGTATTAGCTCGTGTTTGCAACCTCACGTGCGGGAGGGGAGGACGAGGAGGATCTGGCGGCGGGCTTCGTGCGGGCGTCTGGAGGGCCTGGTCGCTGTAGCTCGGGTCCCGGATCATCGACGTGCTCGAGAGCGTGCTGAGGCTCGACCCGTTCTCTCGACGGGCAGGGAGTCACATGGGGCACCCAGCTGGGTTTGCGCGTGGGGACAGGGCTGTGTATGTGCATTGGTTAGATTCCTCCCTCGGATGGTTCCGACGGACTCACTTCAGTTTGTTGTCCAGTCCAATGAGGATCCACCGGACATCCTCTCGGACGCAGCTGTGCTACACAGGCCTATCATCGTCTCCTGGGTCCTCCAACCGACTTCCACGCGCGCAATGTATGGTTCGAGACTTTCATGGGATTTGATGTTGCTACCCAGTGCCCAATCGGCCGGTCTGATTCAGATCAAGTGTCCATTGACTCGGATGCCACCCCCACCCTTTCCTTCTTTCACCGCCGCGATCTGCTTCCAAAGGAGCTATTGCGGATCATCGCCCACGTCACAGAGCCTGCGTTTGGTCTGTTCTGCTACTCGCTGCATGTTTTACTCTGGGATATCCCGCCCGACTTTCTGCGGCAGTACAGAAATCAAATCTAGGTCCTGCTCCCATGTCTGGCGCCGACAGCAACCGCGTCTCATCTAGTGCAGCGGGATATTCGAATGCGTTGGATGCGCCGTCGATGAACGGCCCGAGGGAGTGGACTGAGCACATCCACTCAGTGGTGAAGACCTCGGGCTCGCGTTCCTCCGGGCTCGTCGCTGGACGGGCAGATATGCGCACATGCGAGGACAGTTTGTCCGTCAATACATAGTATCTTCATGTGCGATTTTCGAGAGTCACGCGTCGAGCCTGATCCAGCATTTCCCCCTCGTTTCCCCTTGAAGTCTGCATTCATATCGTACAATGTATCTAGATTATGTGTGTGTAAAACTGCATCTCATCTGTCCTTGCCAAAGAAAGAGTCAAAGGGACCCTCCGAGACCACCGCGCAGCCTTTGGCTCGGGACTGGGTCATCTCCTTGGGGTCCAACTGCCCGATGCTAGTAGCCAGCACGTGAATGAGCGCCTTCAACGTATAGTCTTCAGTTGGTCTCGCCTTCATAGCCTTGCGACAACTCGGGCATGTGTATTGGGGCTGAGAAGTTTGGTAGCGCCAGGTGACCATTCCAGCTATGGCTGGGTTTCTAGGGTTAGGGTTAGGTTTTAGGGTTAGGTT
>CAVNYO010000317.1:0-10380 GCA_963692855.1 Mycena citricolor
GATCATCATCGTCCCACTTCTTCCTTTTTGTCACTTTCGCCGTCATCACTACTTTCACTGTCGTCGTTTCGACCCGGAATCCAGATACCTGTATCAGGCTCCGTGCTTTGCTGGCTTATTAAATCAAGGGGGTACCCGGAGGCCAAAAGCCCCAAGATATACGACCTTCAGATACTGCCCGGAGTACTACGCACATATGATATTCATTGGGCTAAAGTGTAGGAATTCTGCCACTCCTAGCATTCCCAGCTCGGTGAATGTCTGGTCGCCCTGTTTTAGCAGTAACCCAACTTTTCACGTTTGCATATGCGACGAGAATATCCATAGAAGTCCATTGGACTGGCTTCTGTTTCGATGGCTGCATACCTCCCTCCAAGTTCGCTTGTCTTCCTGTGTTTCTTCAGAAAGCACTGAGACGTTTAGTTTAAGATACGTTCCAGTGGCAGAAGCTTGGCGATATAATTGATACACGCCGGTATTGCCGCAATTTTAGAGATAGGAAGAATGCCAGAAAGGACCTGCTCATCTTTAATATTAAACCAATAGCATAGCATGTTGTAACTTACTTGCATCTCCATGGGCACATAACTAGGCACGACTAGACCTGGCAATCGACAAGACGGATATCGCGTGTCAAAAACATCGTCTGAAATGTTTCGTCTATGCGCGAGAAGCAACGTTGGATTATAGAACCCTCGAAGAAAAAAGACCATGGCACATACCTTCCCCGGTGTTTTTGATGCGCGAACCTTTTTAGTACCGAAGAGAGCGTTCAACAACGACGACTTCCCAACGTTCGGTTGGCCTACGAAAAGAATTGAATTTCAACATTGAGTGTAGTAAAGCAACTTGCTACCTATGAGCCCGATTGTCAGAAAATCTGGTTCCGATTCTTCGCCATCCTTATCGTCATTTGTGGACTTCAGGTTTGTGGTTGTCGTCTCATCGATAATTACCGGTGCTGAGCCTGCCACAGTTAGGGCACTGCCCCAGTCTATGTCTCGTTTCACCGGGGAACCCACTTGTCCAGCCATTCAGGGTTTTGAGCAACTTTGGTTTGGGGTTTGAGTATTTCGCCATGTACCGCTTTGATAGCATCAATCAGACGTCGTCGGAACGTCTCTGGAAGATGTGGTTCATAATGTTTTCGGCCCTGATGTACTGACGTAGTTTCTTTTTCGGTGTATGCCTCGACCGGAATAACCGGTATAACCAGGATGATGGTCATGAGGTACTCCATCCACGCGGCAACACGAGCAGGGCCAGTAATGTCAATTTTGGTGAGAACAAAAATGACCTTATGATTTACGAGATAAGCAGCTAGTGATGGTGGAAAGTGGAGGAGAGGACAACGGGAGTCCAGCAGAACCAAGATAATTTGTGATATTTCGGTGACGCGCCATCTGTTCAGATAAAGTGGAACGTCGAGAATAAAAAAAGTAACGGCACTCACAGTTGCCTCCAAACCTCAAGATTGCGTTCAAAGTACGAAGGCGACGCAGGGGCAGCAGGAGAAGCTTCTTCACTAGGTTTGGAGGAATCAGGTTCCCTGCTCGTGTTCCACTCTGCTAATGAGAGATCAGTCTGTTCCAGCCATTTCTTGAACAGGCCTTCTTCGTTATGTTCAACCTCTTTCTTTGACATATCAAACCTCCATTTGGGACGTTTGGGGCACGAAAGTGGTTCTCGATTCGCTGATGTCATGTCCAACGGAAGACCGAAGACAGCGGCGTCATATCCAATTGGCCGGGGAAGAGGGACAGTAGATGCAATAACCTTGGTTTTCTCGAGAAAGTGGAAGCAATTTGATGAACGTCGACTGTAGTTTCCTGGCGGATGCGATGGCCACATCTGAACTCCCTTGGCCAACGGCTTGCCAGCACCGATCCTAGTCGGCCTGCGCTTATGAGAGGGTTTCTTGGTTGGTTCTGGTGGCGGTAAATCCCCTCGTTTTATGGCGCGTTTGATCTGTTGCTGCTCCTTTTCTGCTTCCCAGACGTTGGTTTGCGTCGAGGCATTGGCCCTATTTCCGTCATTGTTGGCAATTACATCATCCGGGAATTGCTGGTCGAAATATCATTGGAAATGTGTAATGTTATCATGGTGTTTTCCTTCGATATGGTCTTGATATGGTCTTCCGGCGATTCATTGAACTGGAAACCATTACATCAGCTCAGGTATGGGTGGGAGTGATAAGGATAGACTGCAGAGCGTTCATCAATACCAGCATTCGATCCATACAATGCGCATTGTTCCCATCTCTCTTTGATATTCTTCCTTACCTTCGTATCTCTTCCATCCCCCTTCACTCACACAGCCATGGCGCAGGCCCTCGCCGTCCATCACCTCTCTTCCCTGATGTCATCCGGCAGAGCCTCACAGCCAGGGACGACCAATAGCAGCCAGTCCGCTGCCTCTGCTCCCGGCTTCGAAACCAGGCGGTCCACAGCCCGAAAGAGGGCCATTTTGTCTATAAACATGGCCAACGACACCATTCATATGATAGCGAAAAAGCACCGTATCCCTGTGCTACGACCGTTCGGTTCTCGAGCTGTTAGTCTTCAGAGTGTGTCGTGGCGCGTTTGCTGATGTCGCACAACAGGGAGTCCTTAGAGAACCAATTCATTCAACGCGTCAAAGGATCCGTCTCTTTCATGGACATTGAGCAGCGGCAACCACAAAGAGTGCTTGATCTTGGTTGTGGCGTAGGTCATCCTCCGATAATCTTTGGTAACGGCGATTCATTGATGGACGGGTGTACTAGCTTGGGACATGGGTCATTGATGCCGCTAAAAGTGTCCCGAGTCTGAATTCGTAGGGTCGTATTTCCATTAAAGGAGCCCCTGTCGCTTACGTCGACTCTAGGTTGGCTTCGACTTGGTGGACGTTCAAATACCCTGCGCTGTCTTAGAACCCTCGGTCGCAGCTCGAATAGAATGGAAACACGGCAATTTGTGAGTGGCAGACACATGATGTTCTATTGTATTTTGACATGATCAATGTTCCCTTCTCAGCTTAACAACGAAATTACCCTTTGAGGATGACGAATTTGACCATGTTCACATTTCAATGATTGCCAAGGGTTCCGGAAAACAAGGTAAGGAACTTGTAGTTGTATTTGTCACCTCTACTCATCTATTGAAGTGGGGAAATCTCTTCGAGGTGTGTGCGACGGCAAATAAGCATCCAAACTCTTTTGCTAACAACCACAGGAAATAACGAGGGTCCTTGGTCCGGGCGGTTCATGTGAAATTGTTGATGAGGGTTAGTGTTCATTCATACATACACATAACCTGCTCCGACAACAGCGACAGACGTCGTATTTCCCATCCTTCCTCGGTGGTTCAGCAAGCCTTGCGCCGAGGCTGAAAACGTCATCCGTTCACCTACCCAAGGGTCTCCAGCACAGAAATTCTTCTTCTGCAGACCAGGCCTCGAAAAGTACAACTACACATGACCATGCTCTTCTAGAGTCACTTTATAATTCTGTATTTGAGCACAGATTCATCAATACCAAACCACATGTAAGAAGATATTCATCAGACTACTGGCTATTGGCTATGTTGACGTTTGCTAGCTTTGCTTCCAGGCCTTTTTACATCATATTTTCGGCAGATCACAATAGCCCCTGTCCTACACTTCCCTATGCCACCTCTAGCACCAATGCAGTCACTTCCTCCTCAAATTGTTACCACATATGTTCTAGAACCAGATACCGATACTTTGAACCCGCACCAATCTACATTTATCCAACTCCGGTACCAATGACTCGCCAATGTCCTTGTCCTTATCCTCTATTTCGTCTTCCCGTTCGACTGGGGCTAGAGTCAATTCGATCTATGATGGTCGACCCGGAACGGCTTCATCAAGCAGACATTACCGGAATCCCCACCTCGCACATGGCACCTCACGGTCTTCCCAAACCCAAACCGGGAAATGGTGGTGTATCTCCACCAACCCCACCTTCCCCTCCATTTCCCACGCCAATTTCGCAGATGCCAATGAAGCAGTTTATATTAGATAGGACGCTGAGTGAGGGGGAGGAGGCCACGTCCTATCCCCCAGCCAGCAGCGGCAAATATTTCCATCAATCGATTGCAACAGCTTAACAGCCGATATCTGCTATGCAGTTGTATCGGTGCTGCCAATGCATCCTGGGATGCCAAGAAGCTATGTGGGAAGAACTGAAAGACAGACTACGGAACAGGAAGCAGGAGCTAATACCATATGGATGGATGATGATGACGAGTTGGAGGAATTGCAAAACAGGACTAGATTTGAGAAACTTGTGGACAGGTTCAAGAGGTAAGATCTCCATCTTTTTGGCATAGCATAACTCCATTATGTTTGCTAGCGACATGCACCTTCGCCTATCTCTATGGCATTCATTGACAGACCTCGGCTGGGTTTCGCCTGAGCGTGAGCCTCTCACGAAGGCGGAGCTTGTCGAAGAGAACGAATACGAGCAAACATTTGGAAGCAGAAAACAGGCCGACCTGAGAGTTTGATATTCCTTGTCGCTCCGTCAGGGTTCTCGTTGGATTTAAATTATGATGCTTTGCTGTTCGTTAAATTATTGTACTATGTACTTACATCCTTGTATACTTTTCGCATATGTGGATCGCATCGTTACGTGACTGTCGTACCTATATATATCAATAGGTTTATGGCTAAAGCCTTGAGGTTGCGTAGAGTTTACCAAGAGTTCACTCCTACCAGCGCTGGGACTTTATAACTGGATATGTTTCTAGCCTTCAAGTAATTATCTCCTCACATTTCTTGCGGTACCAATCGAGAAATGGATTAGTTTTTATATGTTAAGTCGAGAGGGGAATCATGTTTCCGGGTGCGAAGTAAGTTTGTTGATCATTGTTTGCCTTCATTTTTTTCTATCTCACTTTGACCTCCGGCAAGGCTGCTCCTTGCATTTGACCTCTCTCGCAAATCTTTCATGTCTGTCAGATGATGGGTACTATACAAAAAAACATACAAACGCGAAGAAGGGCAAAGCGAAGGAAAATGCCCCGGTATCTTGTTCAAAAGCTTCATCGACGGCGGTGCGGAATGGAAAAGAAATACCTTGGGATTGGGCATCTATCACATCTCCGCTGCGAGCAAAGTACCTCCAGTCTTTACCCGAGACGGAAAGTGCGTCTGTCATCGTGTATATGTCGTTTCGCTGGTGTTCACATGAGCTTTCAGCTATTTCTTTTCTCTGGTTGGCTCGTCCGTGCAAATTTATTCAGTAGTCTCTGGCAAATCGTGTCAACGCTAAAGGCCCCTACACCCCGAACATCAACTGACAGCCAATCGAATAACTTTTCTTGTGCAATCGTCAATCCTCATAATCCGTTTCAACTGATCACCGGTTCTTTGGCTGGATTTTTGATGATTGGGACTTCTTGGATGGTACTTTGTTAAGGACCATCGATATCGCCCAACCTATACATCTGCTCTGCGCACACGAACGATTCAAGGATTACGTTTTTGTTGCGGTTTCTCGTCTGTCCAAGAGCAGCAATCCAGGTATGTTCAGGTACAAAGGCGTCCATTAATATCTCTTATCCACCTTTCCCAAGGAAACAATGCTGTAGTAATGCGTGTTTCGTTACAAAATGTCGAAGCCTCAACTAAATCGACCTTTCTCAAATCTGCCGAGATATCAGTTGTGGGAAAGACACGATTTACAACGGGTTTGGCAATTTCGTCCAACGGTGAATGGCTGGTAGCAACTGCAGGGCACAAGGTCTATGTGGCAAAAACATCATCTCTGGCTGCTGGTTTTACAAAATATGTATCTCCCGAACGCCTCACTTGCTTGGCATTCCATCCATCTCAAGAATACTTTGCAACTGGTGATGATAAAGGAGTCATCCGAATGTGGTATTGCTTAAATGATGGGCTTGCGGTCAACGTGAAGGGGTGGAGAAAAAGACGCAGACCTCTTCGATGCATTGGCATGCGCATGCCGTATCGGCTCTAACGTTCACATCGAATGGTGCTTACTGCTGAGTGGTGGCGAGGAAGCTGTTCTTGTCATTTGGCAACTGCATACTGGGCGAAAGGAATTCGTACCTCGAGTTGGTACAGCAATCAACACTGTATCAGTAGCGAGATCGAAGACCGGAGAAGAGGAGTACCTTCTCGGACTTGCAGACGCAACATATGTCTTTGTAAATTCCGGCAATTGAGAGTTTCGAGAAGCTATTCTCGAGTAAAAATGGTGTGTTGTCACGTTTGTTGTGCTTCTTCAATCCACTTATTTATCTTATACTAGATCCCAGTGCCGGAAGTGATCACTCCTCATCAGTTGCCACCCTTAGCCGTTCATACAACATCATCCACGATTCTTCTACCGTCGTCCCATCCTTCTTCACTCCAATTTACTCCCCCACAACATCACATAGTCTCAGAACTCGAGGTCTCGCCCTCCAACCGCGTGTCTAGGAGAGAGATAAAGTAGCGGAACAGTCTAGAGTTGAACACTGCGTAGTCTCATCATCAGGACGATGGATGGCAACTGTTGATGCACGAGAAGGAGACAGTGACTTTAGGGCTGAAACATACCTGAAGTTGTGGGCCTGGAATGAGAAAAATGCAGTATGATTCTCAATACCCGGATTGACAAGCCCCACGGAAAATGTAAGATCACATCACTGGAATTTAGCGTTGGAGGGGTAGAGGATTTACCTCTGCAATTGGCCACTGTTGGGGAAGATGGTATTGTGAGGGTGTGGCGCTTGAGAAATCGGAAATCAAAAAGTGGGGAGACTGAAGGTCAGCACTCGTGAATTTTCATCGTCTCGTTCCACTCATCGATATGTGTTAGAGTTTTGGGTGACGCGGACTACTCTCCAGTATCATTCGGAGAAGCCCCTGTCTATTCTTGGTCTCGTGATGGATCGTTACTCGCTGTGAGCTTTGAATCTTGCGTCGTTATTTATGAAACGTCCGTATACGCTTTACTTCAAGTCCTCACATCATCCGAGTGCACAAACCCACAAACTGCATATTTTATCGGAGGGAGTAACTTACTTGTTCGAGGTGGCACCGAAATGGTTCTTTGGGATATTTTAGCACATGGTGGTGAGTCTATATCATCCCAAAATTGCTCCTCCCTTGTGTTGAAGCTTGATCCCAGTCGTGTGGAGTTACTCCACCGAAAAGGATATCTACTCAATTAGCCCGCATCCTCTGGATTATCTTTCGCCGTCTTTGAAAAATGTGGTTCAAACGAGTCACAATCAACACGGATATCCCTCTTTTCTCTCAGCTCCCCTCGCCCGACCATGGTATACACCTTACCTTCACACTACGGAACATGGCTTGGTATACGAACGCAGCTCGACCTGACGAATATTCTTTTTTGGGTATCAGCCAGAGTTGGAGCCTTGTGGCATTCGGTGACACTGTTGATCGCGCAGGAAGATACCTCGGCAAAGGAGTTGAGCGCGGACGCGAACATCCGAAAACCAACATTATTACAAGACATTTTTGGCTCCTCCGCATTTGTCGATCTTATCAACCGTCAGATCAGAGCGAAGTCAACATCATGTTCTATTATCATCCAAATCCGCGGAAGCGATATTAGATGCGCCGGCATACCTTACACCAGCCCTCATACATTCTACGACTCTTTAATTTCCACTTTCTTAAAGAAGCGGGTAATAGAGGATTTGCCTCCTGATGATAGTTCGAAGATGGATGTGGATGAGGATGAAGCAGGGAGGAAGAGGAGGTGAGGGTGGTGGTGAAATCGATGCCGTCACGTACGGTAACTTTGTCTGAGATGAACGATCTGGTTGGGTTGTTCAGGAAACATGGTATCCAAGGTAAGCCCTAAACCGATAATAATAATCATACTCTCGCCTTGAACTCATTTTCAAATTATAAAGATCGAGTACCCTCACTACCAATACAAAGCCAATGGGAAAACTACAAACGG
This sequence comes from Mycena citricolor, assembly GCA_963692855.1. NCBI lineage: Eukaryota > Fungi > Basidiomycota > Agaricomycetes > Agaricales > Mycenaceae > Mycena > Mycena citricolor. The sequence goes on from CAVNYO010000317.1 coordinate 7,946, forward strand.
ACGAAATTCTACGTCCACCCCCTTTTACCATCCAACGGCATTCCTCTAAAATCAAATTGTCTATAAATATTGCTTCCGACAGTTCGCCAGACTCGCATTTATCGCCAAGTCTGATCAACGAAGGAAGCGTTAAAAGTCTAAATGGTATACTTAAACTAGGTATCTCATTGCGGGGCATGTATATATGATGTAGCAGCCACACCGTATCACTACATTGGTACATATCTAATTATGATGCACAGAAATCAACTACTATGATATTACAGAAGACGAAAATGCGACGAAAGCGACGAAAGCAACGATAGCAACGAAAGCAATGAATAGGTTAAGAATGCAGAGACACAAGCAAGCTAGTTACTCTAGGGATTGGTCCTCTTCAATAAGTTTGGATGGATGCTATGAGGCAACAATGTCGATGTGAGCTGCCGGAGGTATGCCTTTCGCTGGAAGACATCTCCATCCAATATGTTGGGCAACATAAACTTTATCTACACCATAACCAACATGCCTTCGAAGGGTTAAAACTTGCACAGGGACAACCAAGGACTATAATTCACGTCGAGACAATTAAGGTGGGGAAGAGGATGTGCGTAGAATCGGTGATTATATTGTCAATGAGATTTGGATACTCTTCTAGCGTCTTGGGTTGAAGTGAAAGGCATCCCAGAACGATTCACTGATTTTGGATACTTGCAAGAACCTGACTTCGGGCATTGATGCGAATAAACGGACAAGTGCCTGAGTACCATGATCTTCCAGCGGAAGTTCGATAGAAACCATGGTCAAAGTCGGACCTTGGTGAACAGACCTGTAAGCTGTTCAAAGAGAGTGGTGGTAATCCTCTCTGTAAAACCGTAAAGTGCCAATCCTTTACATTAGGTGCGAGGAGGATGGAAAGCACAAACTGCGCATAATTCAATGCAAAGTCGGCGAGGATCAAAGTCTTGAGCTTGTGCAATATCACGGGGGGTTGGCGCTCAGCGGGTGGTCTCCACTTTGGCCCAGCTCCATGCAACACCAATCGGTCAAGGCAAGGACAATCCAAAAGGATATCACGAAAACGATCCCTATCTGGAGCTGAATCGAGTGGAACCCGACGAATGTCAAGGGTAGAAAGATTTTTCAGTGTTGTCCGTGTCCAATCAATGTGAAGGCCAGAGATGGCAAAAGAACGAAGGGAGGGGACGAGAATGCCACCGAGCAGCGAAAGGGTCTGAGCGGAGATGAGCTAAGTGGTTGATCTGGCCCAGGCTGGACGTATGGAGGACCTAACGATGGACTTCTAGACGTTTCAGAATAGAGGGGATCTTTTGCGTGCCGTAGGCCTGCAACCAACGTAATAGGGCCAGACCGGCTTCCCAGTCTTGTACAGCGACGCTGAGAGAGCGTAATTGATGCCTCCTTGAGGAGAGATGGTCCAGTATATCGTCCATCTCTTCCAGCGTCAGTGGTTTCCCTCCGAATCCCTCAGCTGAATATCGATAGGCGCCGAGCCGCACCTCTCGACCATGAGTTTTTGAAAACGCGAGCTTCTCGGGTGAGTCGACACGATAGCTGAAGGTGTTCCATAGTGTTGGATCGCCGACTACCAATCTCCGCCACAATCTGCACGTACTCCCCAAGCTAATCGATTACGAGTGCACTCTTGCGGGTCACTTGCTGACCAAACGACATAATGGAAATGATGCTCAGAATCTCTACGGAAGCTCATTCACCCTAAACAACCTGCCAAAGCGAGCAGCATAGTCCAGTCGAGCCATGACAATCATTTCAGTCAGGGGCACATGCAACAACGGTTGAAGCCGCTGAACGCCTTCCTCCAACAAATATATCACCGCCAACCGGCGTTTCATATCCCGCCGATACCGATATAATTCATTCAACGAAAGGATGCGTGGGTCCATGGAAGGACACTTCGGCGTGAATTCGTTTGCTGACATTCCGCCATTCTTCCGCAGAACGCAGCTTGCCGTGGATCTGACGTATAGGAAAATTACGCAGGAGTTCTTCGAGTTCATCAACCAATCGTGAGCCGGGAAACGAGAGGAGATAACTACGAATGGCTGAGGGCTCAGAAATTCGCTGAACAAGATGGTCGATTGGGACGTTTAGGGAAGATGGGAAAGGGTTCGGCTGCATATGCGGGGCTTGATGCTTGTGCGGCACAGAGAGTACCATGTCGAAGGGTTTAATGGAGCTGACCCGCGGGTTCAAAGCGCAAGTGCACGAAAGATGGGCTATAGTTGGGAGAAACATCAACTCGGGTTCAAGCGTGAGATGAGATAAGACACACACTCGAACGATTATTTCGCCTTGGGTGGCAAGTGTTCAGTTGCGAGCGGCAGCCAGGAATCGCCTGACCGAGGGCAGCAGAAGCGCGAGTCAGTTCATATATGCTCTATAGAGGACCCACAGCGGCAAATAGATACCTGTAG
>CAVNYO010000320.1:0-21156 GCA_963692855.1 Mycena citricolor
GAGACGGTTATCGGCTGTACGATGCGGTCCGGCCCGAAAGATCATAGAACGACCGTCCGGCTTACTCCCCGAGAATGCTTTACAGCTATACTTATTCCGTTCCGTACCTTCTCTTATTGTCGTTGTTTATTCTACTGACAGTCGTAGAGTATAACTATGACAATAACCGGAAGATTCGACAATGTGTTCGGATCTGTTGTTGCGCGCTGTTCGTTCTGTTTTCGGGTTCAGGGATTCGTCGGTTGGGATTGGGTGAATTATTATCCGGCGTATCAGGAAATCGTTCCTCTTTTTAGCAGGGGCTATCTGAATAATTACGATATCGGGACATTCGAGGGCGGGTTTGTAACGTTCATGTCTGTCGTAAACTCATATCGTCGATTATCATATCATTTTTTTATACTCGTATGCGTTGTCATAGAGCGCTCCATTTTACACGTTTTTTTCAAACGGCATTCCTCGAATTACGCATTCATTTTCTTGATTTTTATTGCTTTGTATTAGGGGCGGAGTTGATATTTTGAGAATATGAAAAGTATCGGGCTTTCCTGCTTTCCGTAAGTACATTCAGCAAAGGCGGTTTCTCCCTTATTTGCTTTTAATGACGCTGGCTTTCATGTTCCTTCCAGCACCCTGTTTTTGTTCCGCGCTGTATTTGTGCCCCGGACATTGCCCCGGCAGTGTTTCATCGTCGTATTTGTCGTCGGCAATCTCCTTTACCTTTCGCAGATCGCTTACATGGCCCTTTGATTTTCGGAAGGCGGGAGGCTTCTCGGGGGAAATACGCGGCGTTGACGGGGCTTCTCAATTCGATTTGTACGCGCAGGCAAGAGGCATTTCGATCGGTTACCTCGAGAGGACGCTGACCTTCGTACTGGTCGTTCTTTTTATAAAAACTCAATACCCGCGAACATGCCGTTTTCTTGAACATGTTCCTGGTTTATTTGTTTTATAAACTTATATGATGAGCGAAATAACGATCCCTCGTGGATCGGATAGGTCTCTTGTTTTTACTCTCCTACCTGGTGCTGTGGCCGGCCGTTGCGCGGTGTTTTACATTAAAATCGAACAGGATGCTGTTCGTCGGAGGAATCATGATCTACTCTTTGATCCGGGTATCGATCTGTTCGAACAATATTTTGTATCGATACGACAATGTCCTTCTGACGGGAAGCAATTATCCGGAACGCATGTATATAATGGATAGATACAAAGACCAACTCCTAAATTCAAATTGATGAACGGGAAAAAATTGCTTATTGATCAGTCCGGTGGCAGAAAATAACTTCGGAGGCGGAATCTTTGAATAAGAGCCGGATTCTTTTGACCGAATTATTCCGGGATAACTTGTACTGTGTAGATTTCCGAATGGGTGTCCTGTCCAATGTGCAAAATTGCGCTGGGACATTGCAAGGTTATACCGTAGGGTTGACCCGGTCCGTGAAAACGGAAGCTTTGCCGTAATGGCACGCGAAGCCCCCGATTACGTTTTTATAAATAGCTCGAATTACGGATTGCTGGCCAAAGCTATTAAAAAGCGTTATCCCGGTTGCAAAATCGTTACTTTTTTTCATAACGTCGAAATCAAATACAGTTACGACGTGGTGCGCCGGCTGAAAAAAATAGGAAACGTACTCTCTTTTTTCGCATTTGCCTACACGAATGGATGGCGATTCGATACAGCGATACGATTATCGCCCTGAGCGAAAGGACAGCGCCCCTGTTGCATAAGATATATAAACGATCCGCCGATTTTTGGTGCCGGTGACATTCGATGACAAGCTGGATTACAACAAACTTACCGAACGCCGGGATCAAAAGCCTCGCGGAATTTTTGCCGCAGTCTTTTTTTTTCCGAATGAGTACGGTGTCCGGTGGTTCGTTCAGCATGTCGCTCCTCATGTAAACGCGAGATCTTGATTATAGGCAAAGGGTTCGAAACGCTGAAAAAACGATTTGAATGCGATAACGTCAAAGTGATAGGAACCGTGGAAGATGTTTCCGAATATTTTTATCGCGCGGATTCGTAATCCCCCATTTTCGAAGGTTCGGGGATGAACTCAAAACGGCGGAGGCGCTGATGTACGGGAAAACGATCTTCGGCACCACCGAAGCCTTTTCCGGATACGCGTTGGATTTCGATCGGTGGGAGGGCTGTGCAATACGGCTCGGGAATTCATCGATAAGATCAACGGTTATCCGTATCCGCAGAGGCGGTTCAACGAGGAAAGCCGAAAAATCTACGAACAAAATTAGCATTGAACATTCGAGGCATTTATTCAGAATGATCTTTGAGAAAATATGAAAAAAATCTTGCTGATTTCCGCATTTGTTCCCAGCCGCAAGACCGCGGGCCAGAATTATACGCGGCAATTAATCGAGGATTTGAGTGGTCGGTACGAGGTCGATCTGATCTGTTTCAGGAACAGAAGCGAGGCGGAGGGGATAGCCGTTCCCGATACGAATATGCTGAAGTGTATCGTTGTCCGACAAAAAGGATAAGTTGTTCAATGCTTTAAAATTACCATTTCTGCATCCGATCTTTACGGCTCGTTTTCAATGGTCGGTCGTCCGTTACATCCGTAAAAACAAGCATCGGTACGACGCGTTGATTTTCAATTTCGGACAGGTATTCGCCTATGCGCTATTTGCCGGACACTCCGAAAAATAGTCATTACGCACGACGTGATGATCCAGAAATTTTCCAGGCAGAAAACATATTCGGTTATCTTGAGAATAGGTTCGTAAAATTCAGCGAGAGACTATTATACAAAACCGCGACGCTGATATTTTGCCACAGCCCCAAGGACGAAACGCTCATCGGAATATTTACGGCGTGAAGGCGCATCACATATCGTTGTATTCGACGAATTGTTGCTGCGCACCGATTACAAGACGATCGTTCCCAAGGACTATTTTGTAATGTACGGCGCCTGGGGCCGAAAAGAAAACACAGAGGGTCTGACGTGGTTTCTCGACGAGGTGTTTCCCCGTACGCCCGCCTGAATATAAAAATTATCGGCGGCAACATGCCTTCCGACGTCAGGCGAAAAATAGACGAAACCGACCGGGTCGAATATTTGGGGTCGTAGAGAATCCGTACGGATATATCGCTGAAGCGCAAGGCTGATCGCGCCTTTGTTTCACGGAGCCGGCATCAAAGTCAAAGTGGTCGAAGCGTTGGCGCTCGGCACTCCGTATTGGGAAGCGCGGTCGCATGGGAGGGGATCGATCTCTACCTGCCGCTCGGGGAACATACCCGCATCGTCGACACGCCGGAAGAGTACGTGCGGATTTTAGAAAACCGGCGTCCGGTGACGATTGCCGACAAAATACGTTTAGCACAATCGTTTCGTGCCAAATATCAGACGAAATCCATTTTAAATTATCTGTAACCTAATTAAGGTTTCCTATGATCATTCGAAGTAAAGCGCCTCTGCGGTTGGGTTTAGCCGGCGGCGGCCCAGCGACGTATCGCCGTATAGCGATCTCTACGGAGGATTGATTCTTAACGCGACGATCAATCTTTATGCTCATTGTACGATCGAAGAGACGCAGAACGGCAAAATCGAGATTATTGCAACCGACATCGGGCAGGCGGCAATTTTCGAATCTTTGCCGGTACTTCCCGTCGACGGAACGCTGAACCTGCATAAGGGGGTCTATAACCGCATTGTGAAAGATTTCCGCGTTCCGGCGCCGTCGTGCCGTATCACTACTTATTCGGATGCGCCTCCCGGAAGCGGACTCGGTTCTTCGTCCACAATGGTAGTCGCCATTGTCAAAGCTTTTGTCGAGTGGCTCAATCTACCCCTGGGCGATTATGAAAATAGCCCGGTTGGCCTATGAGATCGAACGGAAAGATCTTGCATTGAGCGGAGGAAAACAGGATCAATATGCTGCTACCTTCGGAGGTTTTAACTTTATGGAGTTTCTCAAAGACGACCACGTTATCGTGAATCCGTTACGCATCAAGAAATGGATCGTCGATGAACTGGAAGCCAGTATATTGCTCTATTATACCGGAGCTTCCCGCAGTTCCGCGGAGATTATCGACGAACAAAAAAAACACGTCGCAAGGTAATAATCGGGCTGTCGAAGCCATGCACCGCATAAACAAAATGCCATAAACATGAAGGAAGCATTGCTTAAGGGGGACATCTCTTCCTTCGCCAGAATCCTCGGACAAGGCTGGGAAGACAAAAAAGCAATGGCGTCGGCCATCAGTAATCCGGTCATCGAAGAGGCGATGGAGCGGGCCGTTCAAGCGGGAGCCATTACCGGTAAAGTCTCGGGCGCCGGCGGCGGCGGATTTATAATCTTTGCGGTGGAACCTACAAAAAGGTTGCAGGTGAAACGGGCATTGAATCAGCTCGATGGCAATATCGTCGAGTTTCAATTCAGCGAAGGGGGAACGCACGGGTGGAAAATTTTTCATTGATAAATAGCGGATTATGAATGTTGAACAGTGTATTGCGGATCAGATTCGGGCGTCGATATCGACCAAGCAGGCCATTTTATCGGACAAGGGGCTGATGCGGAACATTGCGGCCGCTGCCCAAATGATCGTGGATGCGTACGAACAAGGGAAAAAAACGCTCTTGGCCGGTAACGGCGGAAGCGCCGCCGATGCACAGCATATCGCAGGAGAGTTTGTCAGCAAATTCTATTTTGACCGGCCCGGTATTGCTTCCATTGCGTTGACGACCGACACGTCGATCATCACCGCCATCGGGAACGATTACGGCTACGATAAATTATTCTCCCGTCAAATACAGGCCCAGGGATCTGCCGGAGACGTGTTCATCGGCATTTCGACATCCGGAAATTCGGCAAATCTCGTGGAGGCTCTGCGCATGTGCGGCAAAAAGGAATAAAAACGATAGGACTTACGGGATTTACGGGCGGCGAAATGGATTCGATGTGCGATTTATGTATAAAAGTGCCGTCCGGCGAGACTCCCCGGATACAGGAATCGCATATTCTTATCGGACATATCATCTGTTGCATCGTCGAAGAAAAACTTTTCGGCGACTTAAAGCCGAATCAATGATGCTTACCGCTTCGGTTGTCACATACCATACCTCGCTTCCGGAGGCGGGAGCCGTGCTGGATTGCGTCCTTCGTAGTTCTATCGATAAACTTTACATTATCGACAACTCCCGCAACGATGCCCTGCGCATTTTGGAAAAACGGTCTTCGAAAATCCGGTATATCCACAACGCCAATATCGGTTACGGCGGAGCTCACAATCTCGCTATCCGGGAAGCGATGGAACTCGGTGCGAAATACCACGTTGTTCTGAATCCGGACATTCGGTTTGCGCCGGAAACAATCGAATCCCTCGCCTGCTATATGGATGCTCACGAAGACGGGGACAAATCATGCCCAAGGTTTTCTATCCGGACGGACGGTTGCAGTATCTTTGCAAACTGTTGCCCACCCGGCCGATCTGATATTCCGCAGATTTTTGCCGACCGGTTGGGCTAAAAAGAGTCGGGAACGTTTCGAATTACGTTTCTCGATTACGATAAAGAGAAGAATATTCCTTTTCTGTCCGGTTGTTTTATGTTCTTGCGCGTAGAAGCGCTCTGCAAAGTCGGGTTGTTCGATGAACGTTTTTTTATGTATGGCGAGGATATCGATTTGTCGCGCAGGATGCACCTTCAGTACCGTACGATGTATTACCCCGGAGCATCCATCGTGCATCTGCATGAAGCGGCTTCGTATAAAAACCGGAGAATGCTGCTCATTCACATACGTAATATAATCCGGTATTTCAACAAATGGGGGTGGTTTTTCGATGCCCAGCGTAGAAAGATCAATAGACGGTTGTTGAAAGATCTGAATTATAATCGCTGATATTATATCGGTTGACGGTACGTACCTTGTAATACCCGATTGCCGGAACTGTTTTCAGAACGTGCTATTCATAGCGAGGACGAACGGTTCGGTCGTTCTTTTCGGTGATACGGAAAGCGCTGGCATATTCGCTGCCGATGTCCTTGTCTTTTATCGCGATGCGGGCGTCGGCGGTGTAATCGGCTCGAAGCGAGGGGGCAGGAGGCGGTGCGATCGCTCTTACCGGCCTTGTCGTTGTTTATAGGTTGAATAACAAAAATCCGGATGGTTTCCATCCGGATTTTTTGTTGACATTGCCGGAGAAGCAAATGACTGGCGGAGCAGACCCTTCGACGGGGGAATAACGTATGCTGGCAGAAATAGCAATATCCCGCGTCTATCATGTGATTCCTCGGGAATGAGTGTCTGATAATTAGGGTTTGATGTCTGTATAACAGCAAGGGTAATAGTTGTTTAAAAGCCGTTCCTGATTTGGACGGATAGGGTCGCAGGAAGGTTATGCGCCCTGCTTTTTACCGTTTTTCCTTTCAGGGCCTAAAAAAAATCCTTACATATCATGGATACATAAGGATTTTTCTATCTTTTTCAGCCTCTTTATCAGGGCTTTAAGAGCGGAAAACGAAAACCGAACCTTCGGTTTCAATCCATTATGGATCAATATATTCAGGCTCTTTGTTTGTTCTCAGGTCACTTATAAGCAGTGCTGATCTTACAGCCTATTGTATTCCTTATGCTTGTACAAAATAGCAAATAAATCGATTATACAAGCAAAACAATCATCAAAATCAACCGAATAAAGTTAATGGAATACATTTACAGAATTTGCGGTTTCTGTGGACGTATAATCATTTCGGGCACAAATAACACTATTATTTGTAAGATGTGTGATATCGTGAGTTATGTAGAATTTTATGGCATTGTCTCCACATGGATTTACGCGAAGCGCCAACGACAAGATCAAGCGAGATATGGATCATTTACGGAGCCGGATCGGCGACAAATTCCGTTTAGCGCAGTAAATCGATATATTTTCACTAAAATTATGTCATTTCCGGATTCAGGTTGGCTTGGATGAATCTTAACCGGGTGGAAGTTGCCCGGTTTTAATTCGGTTTGTTATCGTTGTCCCTGAAATTCGTTGCCTTTGCGAGCTTATCCCGTTCAAGGATTGACGGTACACCAGCAGACTTCTTCCGAATGCCGGACAAAGAGGTACCTAAAAAATCAACCTGCCTCGGCGATAAGTCTGCAATCGGATTCCCTCTCCGGCCGGATGATTTAGGCCCGTCGCATCGACTCGGCTCCGGAAATCCTTATCGTCTGCCCCCTTTCTGAGCTCTCTCTCTGTGAACTCGCAAAAATGTCCAGCCATATCGGACCGAAGCGCCCGAATGTAAAGTCATGTCAGGACAAGTCGTCTTCCCTGACGTTACTTCACTGCAAGCGTAGCCGGCAGGGGCGCAAACGGGGCAGATTTGTCCATTCGGTGCAGACAGTTGTAGCCGTATATTCGTGCCAGCCTTTTTCCCGGGCACCGCGGGGTTTTCCCTATAAAAAACTCGATAAGGCCCTTTTCTCCTTGAAAAACGGTTTAACAAAATCACCAACGGGTTGCACATGCGCCCAGCAAAGTTAGGTTTTCGTTTAACGAAAACATTTCGGTTTAACGAGTTAAACCGAAACTCGAAATGCTTCGGTGTCGCATTTCTTAACAGACACGACCTTGAATCGGGAGCAGTGTGGATTTGTAGCCAACCAAAACTACGTGCGATTATCCAACGACGGCATATCTGTTAATCCGCCATCCGGACTACTCCAGACTTTTAAGACTATTCGTGACACCGGGCAGGGAAACATCCTCGGTTATGAATGAACGATACCTCACGGGAGAAGCAATATCTGCCTACCTGCATATCTCGCTCCGCACGTTGCAGAATTTGCGCGACAGTCGGCAGATACCTTTCACCGTTATCGGCGACCGAAACATCATCTATTCCGAATCCGGTATCCGCGAAACACTTCTCAACATATGCGGCACATTGAGAAGCCATGCTAATGCAGGCAAAGTACTGACCATTAAATAGGCTAATATAACAAATTGAAAATATGAGCACCCCGGTAGGTCGGGGGATTGCGTTATGCTAATTAACCCTTATTTCTATCTGTATTCGGCCGGGCATATTGGGCGAAAGGCTCTCCTGCCGTTTTCTCAATCGCTGCTTCGTATACTGCCTCGACGCTAACAAATTCTCTGCAGTGGCGGGATAACTCACCATCTATGCCGACGTCGAATCTCAGGCCGAATATCTGTGTCGTAGTCTGGAAATAGTTCGAGTTGGTTTTAACAGAGTCCTCAAAGTATTCCGTGAAGTTACGATACCGTAGGCCTTGTTTGCCCTATGGAAGATTGTCAGAAAGACGAGAGGGATTGTCTGCATTTGCAGACAGCCCCCCTCGTGCGGAAAGTTCGTCCTTCGTCAAAATGTCGGATCCGGCCGGAACTACGATTTGAGAATCGTTTCGAGCCAGCGGTCGATCCGATAGCAGTCGTATACCTCGGCAGGTATGTCCCGGTAGGGAGAGGTCGTGAAGCCGGGCGGCACGACGGGATTCTGCCGGTCCACGATCAGAATATTGTTCGAGTCGTAGAAGTCGTATTCGGCGATATGTCCGTTCGTGGTTATGAGTTTTCTTTTGGCGCCCATCGTTTCGATGCACCGCATCGTGAGGCCCGTTTGCCGGGGATGCTGGATATCGATACTGCCCGCGATTTGCGGTAGAGATCGAGCAAGCCGGCTTTCGGCAGCGGGGCGAAGCGGAAATCCCTGACCGACGTGCCGCGCAGGTTCTTGTTCTGCAGCTTCATTTTCCAGTACAGAATCCGGCTCTGGAAAAACATGTAGGCGAAGCAGCGTCCGCCGGCCCGCTCGATCTGCCCGGTCACGCGGCGCAGTAGCCCGTACCGGTCGCTGTGAACGTGCCGACGAACATCAGATCGTAGCGGTAGTCAGGCTCCTGCTGGCCGATTTCCTCGTAATCTCTCAGGTAGAACAGCGGCAGGAAGCGGATGCCGAGCTTCTCGCAGTCGGGTTTGTCGAACGAGAAGGCCCGGTCGAACACGGGCAGGATACGCAGCGCGTTGCGGTTGTTGGCAATCGAGTCCCAATGGTAGATAATCAGCTTCGCCTCGGGATGCAGTTCTTTGATTTTATCGAGATTCTCGACGGAATGGACTCGCCCTTGATGAAAAAGACGTAGTCGTACTTCCGGTTTTTGGTGCGCTCGATGATCCGGGCATGGTAGCGGTCGATGTAGCGGGCCAGCAGATTCCGGTTGATCCGGATTGCGGCTTTGATCGCGAACGAGTTGGCCGGGCGCTCGTCGAAATAGTCCACACGGGCTCCCATGCGCTCCATCTCCGCGCGGATTTCGTTCTGATAGCCGAACGCTTGCGCGGAGAAGAACAGAATGCTTTTGTTTTCTAAAAACATGATCGTTTATAACTAAAATGGTGCAATAGACGGTTTGCGCGCGGACGCGTTCCGGGAGTCGGTCCGTTTCTCCGGGAAAGGAAATTGCTTTAAGAAGACGAGTCGAAAATTGCTCCGTAGGCGTTACGAGGCGTATCGTTACCGTATCGTTTATGGTACGCAGCGGAATGGAGCCGGAAGGACGGCTTCGTATCGATCGGGACGACTCGTATCGCGGCCCCGACTCGCCGGGCGACAGGATTATGACCAGAAGGGCGGAGGGATTTCGATGCGCCGGAGAACTGCCCGGGACAAAGTCTGCCGCCGACGCGGGGCGGAGCAGAATCTTGCCGGGACGTCCGCCGCTTGTACGGGTAAGTCCGGATTCGTCGGGGGCGACGGGGACGGACTATTTGTACAATCCTTTTCGTTTCATTTCCTCGATCGAATCTTCGTACCGGTCTGCCTGCACCTGCTGGCCGTCTACCCACCGGGCGAACCGCTCGATGCCGGCGTCGAACGACCAGCGGGGAGAGAATCCGAGCAGCCGCCGGGCTTTCGAGATATCGGCAAAATTGTGGGCGGATGTCGCCCAGCCGGTAGTTCCCGCTGACCGTGAGAGGTGCTTCGGTGCCGTATTTGTCGATCAGCGTGCGCGCGACCGTCATGACGTCGGTCGCCACGCCCGTGCCGACATTGAATGCCTCGCCGTCGGCCGAGGTCTTTTCCAGACCGAGGATCGTCGCGTCGGCCACGTCGTCGATATAGACGAATCGCGCGTCTCGCGGCCGTCCTCGAAGATATTGATTCCGTTTCCGTTTTAATCCGGGTCGAGAAGATGGACAGGATGCCCGTGTAAGGGTTCGACAGCGACTGGCCGGGTCCGTAGACGTTCTGATAGCGGAAGGCAACCGGGGCGATGCCAATCGCGGGACAGACGGTCATCACGAGCTGTTCCTGCACCTGCTTGGTGATGCCGTAGACGGACGTAGGGTGAATCGCCGAGTCTTCGGTCGTCCCGACCAGCCGTAGCGGCTTCGTGCAGCCGGGGTACTTGCACTCGAAGTCTCCCCGTCTCATGTCCTCGTCGGCGCGCGAGAGCGGATAGACGTATCCCATCTCCTCGCTCAGATAGCGTCCCTCGCCGTAGATCGCGCGCGATGCGGCGACAACAACCTTAGATACCGAATGCTTTGTATTCGTGAGTATATCCAGCATCAGCGAAGTTCCGCCGATGTTGACGGCAGTGTATTTCTCGATCTCGTACATCGATTGTCCGGTTCCGGTCTCGGCGGCCAAATGGATCACGGCATGCTGTCCGTCGAGGGCCCGCAGCCAGTCGTCCCGGTCGGTTACGCTGCCGCGCAGGAAGCGCACGCGGTCGCGGATGCTGCGGTATAACGGGGAGGTGTTTTGGGGGTACTTACCGTGAATCTGCGGCGACAGATTATCGAGCACGGTGACTTCGTATCCTTTGTCGGCGAGCTTGAGCGCGACGTGCGAGCCGATAAAGCCCGCGCCGCCCGTGATCAGAATGTTTTTCATAGGAATATTTATTTTCGATGACGATCAAGTCGCATCCGACCGATCAATCGGCATATCAGGTAAAAACGATACTTCAGTTTAAAGCCCACTGTCGTGGTGGAAGAACCTATGCCGCCGGTCGAGGTGTTATGGGTGTGTCGACGATAGAGAATTAATTTCTCGTTCACAATTGTGCTTTTGAAAAAAGCGTTTCCTACCAAATAGAGCCAATTATCGTGGAGACAACATTTGCGATTCGTCGGAAACGGTAGAGCTACTTCCAGAATCTTGCGTCTGAAAGCCATGCAGCATCCCAAATATCCGAATTTGACAAGATTGCCTATGAGCGTTCGATGAACATGCCTCACACGGTAGAAAGAGTCGTGTAAAACGTTTTTGTTCTCGTCGACGATGACGGCATCGTGGACTACCAGATCGAATCCTCCGACCAGACGCTCCATGCAATAGGTGACTTTGGAGGGCATCCATATATCGTCTTGATCCGACAAGAATATGATCGGTTTAGTGGCATGTTCAGGGCATTTTCGAAATTCGACGTGAATCCCTGTTCTCCCGTGTTGTAGAAAATTTTGATGCGCGGGTCCCCAAAGCTTTAATCCGTTCGATTGTATCGTCCGATGAATGGTCGTCCGATATGACGATTTCGTCGTCGTCGTTCAATTGAGGTAAGATTGAGTCCAGTTGTTCCCGGATATAATCTGACCCATTATAGGTTGCCATGCATACAGAAACAGACGGTTTCATATAAAAATCAAATGTTTATGAATGATGTTGACCGCCAGTAGCAGAGTGCCGATTCCGATCACCGCCATCTTGGCGGCTATTCGAGGCCGGAATGCGTACATGAACAGCGGATACAGGATAATCTCGACGACGCCCAGTAATTCGGATCCCCGATACCCGAGTAACGAGATGAATGAAAGTGCGGGAAACAGAAAGAGGGCGATTCCTTCTATCTTAATCAATAGCGGGAAATAGGGATTGTGCGCTCCGATCGTGTCACGTTTCCACAGCATGCCGTAATACAGCGCACATCGGAACAAAAAGTACGGATTGAACAGATTGGCATCCGTAAACCCTTGTACGCTTTGTTCCTGAAGACGTTGATACATTTCCAGTTTGAGTCGAATACTTTCGATGGGGATGACGGAAATATCAAACATCGTACTGTGGGCCACGAATCCCAGCGGTACGATACTCCACCAGAGGTATTTGCTTTTGCTTGCAATCGGCCGGTTTTTTAGCACGACCAGCGGTAATAGCAGCAGTGCAGAATAATGGAAAAGGGAGGCTAGCAGAATCAAAGCCGTATAACGGAATATTTTGTGTTCGGCCAGAGGTCGAATGGCCAGCAAAAAAATGCCGGACGCAACTCCGGCTCTGATTTGCGTCATGTCGTGTAGCAGGTACACGTTCGATATGTAAATGACTAACGACAGAAATAATAATGAAGTCAGTCTCTTGATAGCTAAAATCTTGCATGTAACGCCGATGCTCGCGTAAATCACGAATAATAGGACGGGCCACGGACAAACTGCTTTGACCAGAGAGCCGATGAGGGTAAATGTGGGTTCTACCGTAGACGCCTCTCTGGGTATTGGAACATGTTGAGGTAAGTCTTGTAATCGCTGACGGTATTTCCGTCTCTCAATCCGGCGGCCAATACCATCAGAAATCCGGTCAGCCCGTATATAAAATACAGTTGTTTTCGCTTTATGCTCGATTCGCCCAATGCGATAATGGCGCAGCCAACGAATAGCAACGTAACGATACCTAAAGTATGCATACGTTTGTAATGAGGGGAGCGACTATATTTGCCGACAGCCGTTTTCGATCAACGAACGAAATTTCGGATAAGATGCCTCCCATGTGAATTGTTGTATATTTCGATAGCCAGCCTCTGCGATACGACAGCGCAATCGTCGTCCTCGAGCAAACGGATGATGTTCTCGGCCAACGCTTGTGAATTTTTGATCGGCGATACCAGGGCCGTTTCGCTATTCCGTGCCATCTCCGAATAACCCGGATTGTCCGTACAAGCAACTGCTGCGCCGCACATCATGGCTTCTCCTACGGTCAGCCCCCAGCCTTCCGACCAACTCGTTCCGATAAAAATAGCCGCTTCGTTATAAATGCGATTGTGCGTCTGCCGGTCGGGGCGCTGTACATATGATACCATTTGGGTAAATGTCGGGGGCGGGGTGTCGCTCCGAATATGGAAACCTCTATTTGAGGATAGCGTGCTTTGACGATCTCCAATGCATTGAAGCCGTCAGCACATCCTTTCGTTTCCAAAGCGTGATACATCATGGCGATACGGAATTTGTCTCGGTCCGAGCAAGGGATTTCCCTTTTAAAATAATCGAAGTCGAATCCATTGTATATCAATGCGCAACTTTCGCCACACGACTCGACTCGTTCGACGAGCCAACGGGCGATGGCGATCTTTCGCATAGGATAGCGGTAGGATTCCATGACATGCTCAGATGTGTTGCTGCCCCAATTCTCGAATCCCTGTATGAAATAATATTTTCGTTCCGGCAAAATGCCTACATATCGTTCCAGATAACGCGAGGTTTGGACTGCCGTAGCGATGTAAACATCTGCTAAAGGAACGCACTTTTCGACGAGGGACCATACCCAATGTTCCTTAATCCGTTCATGTAGTGGAAACCATTGCCGACCCGAATACCCCTTCCACTTTCGGTAAAGAAACGTGATCAACGATTTGCTCCACTTCAGGCAGGTCACCAGCAGGCTTTGTTGGAATCGAGCTACGTAGGCGGGATAGACCAGTTCGACTTCGTATCCGTCGGCCGCCAGTCGGTTGGCGTATTCATAGACGACCTTGTATCCACCGATTGGAGTGACGCCGGATCGGGGCAGTAGAAATGCTATTCGTCGGGTAGGCATGAAAAATGAGTTTTAACGAATCGGCGACGAAAGAGCGTCGTCGATGAATGTTCGTGATTTTTCTACTTCCGATGCAAGACGCTGCTCTACTTTTTCGTACCGGACGGGATTGCATCCGGTACCGTTCCGAGTGGAATAAACCGGTCGGTCAATCCTACTTTTTCCAACAAGGAGAGCGCTCGGAGGTCTGCCGGATTGTCCTGCTTGATCGTGTAGAAAGGTCGGTTGAACAGCAACGAGAATGCAGTGCCATGAAAAGAGGTCGTGACCACGAAGGCTGCATGTCGGAAATAGCCGAGGTATTGTTCCGGCGATGCCGTCTGGTCTTTGTATCGCATGGAGAATCCGGTCAGCGGATAGGCGTCGAGTTCCACGATTCGAGCCCGATCTTTTCGGCGACATTCCGGGCGATCTCAAGCACCTCGCGTTTGTAAGGGCTCAAGTCGTATACGAGGACGTATTTCCGATCTGAGGCGGGGGCGAGGCGATCTTTTCGAACATTTCGGCGCCTGCCAGAAGCGTGGGGTCGATCGTTGTGTAAACCGGTTTGGCGCTCAGCGGCTGCAACAACTCCTTCAGCGATTCCTCCCTTACGCCGATTGCGGTCATAGGGGCCAAATATTGCCGGAGGCGTTCGCGGTCTTTGTCGGAAAGCGTTCCGCGTCCCATGCTGGCCGCATAGGCGATAACCCTGCATGTTGCGTTTCCTCCAAAGAATACCTCGTCGTAACGCTGCCCGGTAATCGTTTTGTTCCAGATTGATCGCTCCCTAAAAAAATCGCATCGAAATCGGAAAAATTCGTATGCCGGACATAGGGATGCAGGTCGAAACGGTTCCGTATGAATCGGTCGAATGCTTTGCTCCGCAATATTCTGTGTTTCCATAAAAAAGGCTCGTAGCGCAATTTATATACTATCTCCCGCGGGGTAGAGGCCATCCAGAAGCGAATATTGAACGCTTTGTAGTTTCGAGTCAGATAACCGGGACGATAATCGATTATGTACGTTTCGTGTCCTTGCGACCTAAGATATTCCTGTAGTCCGTATGCCTGTAATACTGCTCCATAATTATGGGCGCAATGGAAAGTCAGGATGCCTATTTTCATCGGTATTATATCGTTATTTTTTCAGAATGTTTTTCACGAAGTTGATCCCTTTAGGACCAAGGTATTGTTTCACTAAATGCTTCGTTTTTCCCGTCGGGTCCGATTTCATGTTCCGCAAAATCCGCAGCGCCTCGCTCTCTTCATCGCTGTTCGTCCAGACTTCGAACAACAGGGGTTTAGGTGTCTTTTCCGGGGTCAGGAACTGTTCATATACTCGTTCGAATTCTTTTTTGTCCGATGCGCACAGATAGGTAAATCCCAAATCTTCCGCATAATGTCTGACTAAGACGCGGGACCGGTTGCCGTAATGGCCGGCTGCGGCGACGTACCGGTCGGCATCGTCGCCGAGCAACATCTGTCCGGGATGGAAATAATTTCTGAACTCGGTGCCTTTCCCATTATTGATCAACATAATGCGGATGTTGTTTCCGACATGCCGGTTGCCGATCGCGTTCATGTCGTAGAAAAACGCGAGGTCTCCGATGAAACAGAAACAGAGTCTGTCGGGGTCGGCCAAAGAAGCCCCTACCAGAGTCGATACCCCGCCGTCTATCCCGAAACCGCCGACATTGGAGTTCGAGACGACCGATTCCGGCATCCGGAACATGTTCCACGAACGTAGCGTATTGAGGATTCCGAAATGCACGACAGCATGTTCCGGTATGCGAGGGGCCATCCGCGAGGCGATCCATACATTGGAAAAAGGCAGATCGGGAATCGTTGCGTACAAATTGTCGTACTCGGTCCGGCATTGCCGCAGAAAGCGGTCGGACGTACCTTCGCCGACGGTGTAATGTTGAAAAACGACCGTTCCGACATTTCGAACACGTAACGCAACCGACGGAAAGTGTCGCGAATCTCACCGTCTTCGCTCACTCGCCACACTTGGCAACCTTTCATCCGGCCCGCCGTGAAGTAATCGCCCGACACTTCCCCGATATGGATGAGCAAGTCGACTTGTCCCAATCCCGGATCGTACTGTTCCTGTCCGGCGACGAGCGCGTACAACGCTTTGTATTTCCCGTGATAGCCGCTCGTATGGTCGCAAAATACCACGGCATCGCGCGATGCGCAAAAACGATCCACCGCTTCGGTCAGTTCGGGACTCCATCGAGCATGGCTTCCTGCAAAGACGGCGATTCGACCGGCGGGCATTTCCGGGTGAATGTCTCCGTATCCGATCCTCTCGATCATCCGTACCGCAGGAAGGTTCTTGACGCAGAAGCTGCAACTGGCTCCCGTCGCCAAATTGATATGCACGGGACCGCCGCCCTTGCGTTTGAGTTCGAGCAGAGCCGTGTTCACTTTGATCTCGCAATCCCACGCTTCCTTGTCGTCTCTGACGGACGGCAATTCGATTTTCAGTCCGACGACATCGCGCGGGGAGACCGTCCGATCGATGACCTGCGGCATGAGATGTCCCACGTTCGAAAAATCGTGTATCGAGGTGATGGCCAGTACCGGCAATTTCCGATAATACGCTTCTGTCAACCCCGGCATGTAATTGCGCGAAGCCGTGGCCCCGGTACAACTGAGTACGACGGGTTCGCCCGCTTCGGCCGCTAATCCGCAGGCATATAGGCTGCGGAACGTTCATCCACCGCCGAAAAAATCTCGAACCACGGATCGTATTGTATGCTTCCTACCAGAGCGACATTGGTCGTGCCGGGAGACACGATTACTTTGCGGATTCCGTGCGCCTTGAGGAGCGCGATCACGATCTGGACATTCCGCTCGTTCGTATACGACTTATTCATGATATTTTATATATATTTTTCGAACGATTGATTACCAGTCGCATCGGTAGTGGTTCCCTTGGTTGCAAGGCACGATTTCACCTGAAATGCACATGGAAACGTCCGACAGGAGGAAAGCCGCGACTTCGGCCACCTCTTCGGGAAGGAAAACCCGTCCGGCACAGGAAGAGGGCCAATAGAGGTTGCCGTTCTTATCGACCCCGTCATGTCGGAAGCCGTTACGCCGGGTGCGATCGCATTGACCCGAATCCCCTGAGCGATCAGTCGACGGGCGAGGCCGGTCGTGAGACTGTTGATCGCCGCCTTGGTCAACCCGTAGGGAATGTCGTCGCAATAGAGACCTCTTTCCGAAGTAATAAATAGGATGTTGCCTTGTCCGATTTTCTCTCTGTTCATGTAGTCGATGAAAGTCTGAGTCAGGAAATAGGGGCCTTTGAGGTTCGTGTCGAATTGGCGATCGAACCCCTCCTCAGTCACATCGGCGAACGATTTTTCATGCAGAGATATACCCGTATTGTTTACCAAACAATCAACTCGGCCTCCCAGCAGTCTGTCGGCTTCGGACAGGAAAGCGGCGATACCTGCCGTTCGCCGGACATCGAATACGAGATAAGGACAGTCGCAGAGCCGTTGCGACGCTTCTTGCAGCACTCGCTCGTCCCGTCCGGCGATCAAGACGGACGCTCCTTCTTGCCGACACTTCCGTGCGATGTAAAAACCTAAGCCTCGTCCGCCTCCGGTAACGATCACTTTTTTGCCTGCGAGCCTGTTCTGCGGAGCTGTTTCGACGATGTTCGCCGTAATTCGAACGTTCGGGGTTCCTTTCACTATCCATCGCAGGGCCCGTACAATGGCCTCTTTTATCATTGTTTATTAGGGTGTTAAGTATTCAACGTTTCGGTTTACCCCATTTCGAACGGACCATCGTAACGACGTACATTCTTTCTGTATCGTTCAATCCGGCGTATGCGACCACTCCTGCGGTCACGCATAAGCAAGTTGCAGTAAAAGCTACCAGCCCGACGAAACTATCGGCCGCAATGAAACGGGACAGCAGAACGGCCGACAGCCCCGAAAGAAGTAATACCGGAATGAGCCTCAATATGACGGTTTTCATAAAAAAACCGGCGCTGTACCGGACCACTTTCGTCACGATGCCGATACGAACGAACAACAGCAACATATCCGTCAGTAGAACGACCGCATATACGATAAACGGAGGATAGCCCCATCGCAGAAACAAGTAGGCCAACGGCAGCACGCACAATCGCACCGTCCCGATCCAGAGCGACATTGCCTTGATGTTGCCCGTGGCCAAAACACAAGTCGTCAAAGGGGCGGAGAGCGTATTGAGCATCGCGATACTTAACGAGAATCGGACGAAAATCACCGTATACTCCGGTACTTCTTTCAACCAAATGGACAGTACCAGCGGAGTTTCGACCATCACGGGAAGCGCTAGAAATAGGAAGAGCAGGAATGAATATTTCGATCCCGGCAGACTAATTCCATCATGTAATCCTTGTCTTCGCAGGCATAAGATTTCGTAATCTGCGGGTTCAGGGCTGTCGTAAAGTCGTTGACGAACTTCATGATGGCTCCTTCGACCTGCAAGGCGATTCCCCGTGCTGCATTGACCGTCACGCCGAAAAACAGATTAAGCAGGAGATTGATACCTTGTCCTGCCAAGATATACGAGCTGGCTCCCAAAAAGTTCAGCCCGGCAAATTGGGAAATCTTTTTATAGTAGGATTTTTCTCGAATCAGCATGTATCGGGTTTCCGGGAAATGTCTCAAGCAGTAAGCGCCGTAAATAAAGCGGACGAACACGGCTACGCAGAGTACGAGCACCGCATAAAGGATTAGCCGGTCGACCGGCGAGATAAGCAGAAAATAAACGATAAGCAGTTTCAACGTCACCTCCAGAATATTGATGTAGGCGAAGACGTTCATTTTCTCGTGGGCGATGATCGTCGCGTTGTAGGGAATACTCAGGATATTGATCAGAAAAGTCAGAACCGAACATTGGTAGACCCAGTTGGCCGCATGCATTCTTTCCGCGGCGATATTCAACTTGGCGTTCAGAAACCACAGACCGACGGTCTCGAACAGCAACAACAGAATCAGCGCTAGGACGATATGAATCGTCATTGCGGCTCCGAATACTTCCTGAGAATGACCCTCCTTTTTTCCGAGTTCGAAAGTCAAGAACCGCTGCGTTGAGGCAACCATCGTGGCGCTGACGACCGAAAAAAATGCGACGAATCCGCCTATGATATCGTATATTCCGTAATTTTCGATGCCGAGCGTATTCAGCACGATACGGGACGTATACAACGTGATGACGAGAATGAGTATCGTCCGGAGATATAGTATGCCTGTATTTTTTGCTATTCGGCGGTTGTTCTCGGCTTTCAGCATTCCCCTTTCCCCTTTCCCCTTTCCCGGTTACCTATTTTGGTACATATCTTCGTAATATTTCTGGTATTCTCCGGAAGTAACGTTGTCGATCCACTTTTGGTTATCGAGGTACCAGCGGACGGTTTTTTCGATGCCTTCCTCGAATTGCAGCGAAGGTTCCCAGCCCAGTTCGCATTTGAGTTTCGAGGAGTCGATCGCGTAACGCAGGTCGTGTCCGGCTCTGTCTGTGACGTAGGTAATAAGTGCTTCGCCGGTACCTTCCGGCCTGCCCAGAAGGCGGTCGACGGTCTTGATGATTACACGGATCAGATCGATGTTCTTCCATTCGTTGAAGCCTCCGATGTTGTACGTTTCGGCGGTCTTCCCTCGTGGAAGATCAGGTCGATCGCCCGGGCGTGGTCCTCGACATACAGCCAGTCGCGTACGTTCTCTCCCCTGCCGTACACGGGCAGGAGCCTGTTGTGCCGGATGTTGTTTATGAACAACGGGATCAGTTTCTCTGGAAACTGGTTGGGTCCGTAATTGTTCGAGCAGTTGGTGACGATCGTGGGCATCCCGTAGGTGTCGTGGTAAGCCCTCACGAAATGGTCCGAGGAAGCCTTGCTGGCCGAGTAGGGCTGTGCGGGGCGTATTTGGTCGTTTCGGTGAAGAAGCCGTCCCCGTAGGGTACTCCCCCGCATTCGTTGCCGTTGGGGTCTCTGTCGGGTTCGTGAGTTCCAGGGCCCCGTACACCTCGTCGGTGGATATGTGGTAGAACCGTTTCCCCTCGTAGTTTCCGTTCCAGTACTCTTTGGCCGCCTGAAGCAGCGAAAGCGTTCCCATCACGTTGGTCCCGGCGAACGTGAACGGGTCTTTGATCGACCGGTCCACATGGCTTTCGGCGGCGAGGTGGATCACTCCGTCGATGTCGTAGTTGCGGAATACCTCCCGCATCTTTTCGTAATCGCAGATGTCCGCTTTGACGAACGTGTAGTTCGGCGCACGCTCGATGTCCGAGAGGTTGGCCAGATTGCCCGCATAGGTCAGTTTGTCGAGGTTGACGATGCGGTAGCCGGAGTATTTGTTTACGAACAGGCGGACCACGTGGCTTCCGATGAAGCCGGCACCGCCGGTAATCAGGATGTTGTGGCTCATAAGTAGAATAAATAATCGATTCGACGTTGTTGCGATCTATAATATAGATCTTGCTTAGAGAAGTCGGATTGCCGGCCAGCAAGCATCGTTCGGGAGGCGATACATAGTTTTTGTTTCCGCAATGCAACGATTCGGCATTCTCATTTCTTAGAGCGCGTGCTTTTATGGCGAATCAATTCTTGTTACAGATTTGAGGTTCGTGTTTATTGTGTTTGGTAGATTGAATGTGGCATGTGTACGCCCGCATACTTTGTCATAAGGCTCTACTAAATTTTACAGCACAAGCCGACCAATTATCATCCCCAGGCTATGACGGAACGGCAAATCATTCGCTCTCCGAACAACCGATTTTCCGCGATATCTCGTGGACGAGCAATGCCGTTCGTGAAATGAGCAAAGTATCTCGTTACGCGAATTCTTCTATTTTTTCGCCACGCCATCGTTTGTACGCCTCGGGCGCGAGTACCGGAACCGTCAGCACTTTATGATCCGGATCAACGGTCCGCAGTATATGTCTCCGAGAGTAGGCCCGCAGCTCGCCGTCCGCAATAGATGCCATGACGACGGGGAAAGGATAAGTCGCGAAATGGAAAATCGCGGTTTCGTTTCGGGGAAACAACCGGCATAGCTGGTAGGCGGATCGTTCGAAAGCCGCCCAGTACCCGCCTGTGCCATACAAGTGGATGAATCGCTCGTTACTTTGTTCCCGAGCGAGCACTTCCGTTCGGTGAGCTGCCAGGAAGGCCATCAGACGTACTCCCGATGGTTCGGCTTCGGTATTTCGTTGCGGTCTTCCTGCCATGATTTCTGCGTTTTCCATAGGTTGTCGCATACTGGCTTCCCAGACTTAAAGTGATGTTTTCGATCGAGTCCGGCTACCGGTTTATTCCGTATCTGTTTTCTATACAAGTCCGAGAACTATACCTGAAGCAGGGACTCGGAAAATTA
>CAVNYO010000321.1:0-10883 GCA_963692855.1 Mycena citricolor
GCGAATACGAACGCTTCGCAGATATAGACCATCGGTCCGTTCGGAAAATTCATGATCTCGTTGGCATAACACCCCGCCATCATTCCCCCGGCCCCGGCCAGCAGGGCTCCCAGCAACCCCTTCAACTGCGGATCCCGTATCCGGAACATGATCCGCCACGCCCCGACCCCGAGAATCAAAGCATGCAGAACCAAGTACAGCACAGCGCCTACGGCTCCGTTTTCGACCCATACCATCACATACCACGAGTCGGTCGCAATCCACGACGTAACGGCCGTGTCGTCGAAACGGCTCGCCTTGCCTCCGCCAAACCCGAGCCGACCCCGAAAGGCTTATCGGCCATAACCCTCCGCAGCCTTTCCTGATTTTCGAGCCGCACCTGGAAAGAAGCGTCTTCGGTCGGATTGAATGCGGAACGTATCCGATAAATCATGACATTGCCGTCCCCGATATGCGTAAATTTAAAAAAGCCGAACAGGATGGCCAACGTCACGACACCGGCCAACAAGATCCGTTTGTTCTTCGTGGTCAGAATATACAGCGCGTAACCTACGAACGGCACGATCACCGCGCTGCGGGTACCCGACAGTCCGAAACCGTAAGCGGCGGCGACAGCGACAGCCAGATAGTAAAACCGCAGCCCCCCCCGGACGTAAACCGAGGCGATCGAAAATACGACCATCGAAAACACCATTCCCGAACCGAAATTCGCCGCATCGGTGAAAAAGAAAAATAACGGGTTCCCGACCAGATGATGTGCGTACTGGCTCCGCCTTCCTGATACAAAAAAATCTTCTCGGCGGTATCGAATCCGACCGTTTTCTGCCACAGCGCCTTGCATACGGCCGTCAGAGTAAGCAACGAAAAGACGAACAGGAAAATCTTCAGGTCGCGGTACCTGCGGAAAATAATCGGCACCGCGAATACCAGCAGCAAAGGGATAAAAGCGTACAAGTTGATCGCAATCATCCAAGCGTCGAAATGAGCGCTCGGCAGGAAAGCGAGCACCGTACAGTACACGAACCAAATCGTCCAGTAAAGGGTAAGTTGATTGAATCCCCTGCGCCACTCCACCTTCCGAGCCATTGGCTGACGAACAATACCACCAACAACAATACGGAGAATCCCATCATCAGCATACCGCCTTTCAGGTCGACGTAACGGGTCAGACCGAGGATGTAATAATTGACGGCGATATAAAGCCACAGCGTGGCATACGGTCTCAGTGCGAAAGCGAAACCCGCAGCGCGAAAATCGGCAACAGCATGAATGCAACGCCCTGTACCGTTCCCGCACGCACCAGCAATTCGTTTACGACCAGTACGCCAAGCAGCAGGACGACGATCACGAAAAAGCGAGGACGCTCTTTTATCGCACCGGACGATTTCATTGCGGCATTTTCTGTTTAAAACTCCCGATTCGTTCTTTTTCGTATCCCGAGCGGTAAGCCCGAGCTGGGAAAGCCGGTAAAGCCAGCGACGGAAACGGGAATAAGGCGGCAACAGCCCCGTGAAATCTTCCGTAACGTCCCAGGCCGTCTGATTCAACACCAGGAACAACGGAGTTTCCCCGCTCTGCTCGCCCACTTTCTCGAAGACTTCCTGATCGATGGTTGTCCACGTCCTGTCCGAACGGGCGATCATCAGGTTCAGGTTCGCACTTTCCAACAACGGGGACGGCACGCTCTCCTCGGTCAGCGGCTGGTGAACGACCAGCACGATCATCGCGTCGCCCACTGACAGTAATCCGTCAAATGTTCGCCAACAAGTAAGATTCGCTCCGGCAATTGAATTCTTCGCGGTAGGACAGCAGGCCTACCTTCAAACCGACTTTTGCCAATAGTCGCGCAGGTATTGCGCTACGAAATGCTTGCCGTCGCCTTCTTCGGTACTCAGTATATTGATAACAACCGGTTTTTTCCGTCCGAAATAGGGTACGAGGGCTTTAGCCAAGCAATGCATGGCAATCTCTTTGGCCTGCTGATTGAACGGACGGTAACGCCGTGAATTCCGCGGCATGACGCCGAGCACCTTACGGCCGGTAATACGCTCCGCCCGGATGCGGTCGCGCAGCGTGCGGTCGACCAACTCCAGAAACAGAAAATAAGCCACTACGAAAATCGCCGTGCAAACAAAGGCCAGCAGCACCATCATCTTCCGCTTGTGCGGCAGCGGAGATATCGGATAAGACGGTTCATCGGTCACTTTCAGCGTATTGGTCGTCATCTGCAACTGCCTCAACCGCAGGATGGCCCGAATTCAAACCTTCCAACAACGAAAGGTAAGTCCTTTCGGTAAAGTCGATTTCACGCTCCTTCGATTTGATCGTGGAACCGATCGGAGCGTAATACGTATATTTTTCGTTCAACTCCCGCCGCCATTTTTCCATCACCTCCTTCTGCGCTTTCGCCTTGGATAATTCCAACGTCTGCGCCAGCCAATCCTGAACGAACCGATCGCTCACGATGCCTTCTTTCGAATACTTGTTTTCATTGATGGTTTTGGTCAATTCGGAGACGCTCCGCTCTTCGGCTTTCAGGGCTTTTTTCAGTGTAGCGAGTTTCTCCAGATTAGCCTCGTTTTTCTGCCCGAAAGCATCTATATTGGTAATCTGCGTCTGCAACTCGGAGATGAGCTTCAACTTCTCCATAAACGCCGAATTACTACGCATATTATTGATATTCATATCAATCCGACCTTCCAACTGCGAAACGGCCGCATCCGCCTTCGCATAGTTCATCAGCACGTCCTGATACTGGATCTCGAACTCTTTGTTGATCGAAGCGACCTCTTGGTTTCGTCGGTATAATTGATTACCGTTTTTCGACATTGTAACTGGTCAGCTCGTCTTCGGCGGCTTTCAACTTCGTACCGGCTTCGGCCAGCTCCCTGCGGAAATAAGCGATCGCATCGTTCGTTTCGCCGAAACGCAACGCCTGGTACTGATCGAAAAACTCCTGACCAGGATCAGTACCGTATTGTAAGTGATCCCCGGATCGCTGTTCTGATACGAAAGTTTCAGCATGTCGCTGGAAGCGATCCGGTCGACGCGGATCTGTCCAAATCCTTATATCCGAATATCGGCTGGCTTCCCACATGAACAGGCCGTACAAATGATCTCGTTGTCGGGTTTCATGTTGTCGAAGAAATTCTCCACCGTCTTGTCTTCGTCGCCTTTTACGATCAAATCCAACACATATTTGGGCGTACGGTCCATCAACCAGCGGTAAGTGTCCGCATTGATGTACGTATTGTTTTTCATCGAATCGCCGTTCATCAGGCAGCGGGCGTACACCGCATCGATACCCGGCGCAACGTGGCCTCGCTCTTGAGGATATCCATCATATTAACGATCGTGCTGTTTTTCGTATTCCAGTCGGCCTCGCGGACTGACGCCTGCTCGATATCGTACCCCGACACGACGCCCGTATAAACGGTCGTACGCACCTCGTAGTAACGGGCGATATCGCGGGTCTTCCAGATCATATAGCAAGCCGCCAGCACGGGCAGCAGGATCAGCCAGAAACGAATCCGGTAAAAGAACCGGAGAATATACAGCACGTATTTCATAATTTATTTTTTCGAAATGATTTCGGTATTCGACAGAATCTCCAGTTGCAACAGCAAACCGTACAGTTCCGAACGCACATTCTCGTATTCGGTGATGGCCTTAATCTGACGTTCCTTTTCGACATTGATTTCCGACGCTCCGATTTTACTGTTGATAAAATCGTTCTGGCTGATGGCATACTGAGCATCGGCAAATACCCTTTTCTCGGTCGTCGCCTTCAGAATAGGCATGTAACTGAGCACTTTCGAGTAGATCGTTGCGATGGTTACCCGCCGCTCCTCGATCGCGCTCTGCCGTTCGTATTCGACCTTTTCCACCTGTTTGCGCTGACGTTTCACGCTTCCCGCAAATCGAACAACTTTTCCAGCGGAATCGAAACCGATGCGCCCAGGTTGTAATTGGACTGCGACTGCCGGGAATAGTTTTGCGGAATCGGCATACCGCTCTCATCGTAAAGATGACTGCTCATCGTCCCGTTGCCGTAATAATAATTGGCATTGACGTTCAGAAAAGAGAGGAAATTCCGTTTCTCGCGTTTCAACTGCAACTCCTCGAATTCTTTCTGTTTTTCCAGCGCCAGCACGCCGGGGTTCTGCTCCGCATTGGCATAGAGCTGCTCCAGCGACGGCAGAACGACCTTGCCCAACTCATAGCCCGAAGGCCCGAAACCGGCCAGGTCGTCGATCGTATCCGTGGCGGCGGCGCTCGCCGGAACCGCTCCATCCAAACTATCAGGTTGCTGGGCCGTAACCGCCCCGCAACACAAAATCGCGGTCAGCGCGATCAAACCCGAAACTCTTTTCGACATACTATACATTTTCTTTTTGTACGAACGCTGATATCGTTTTAAGATTATCCGGAAATCCATCCCGAACGAAAAATCCCGGCATATTCGATGTCCAGTTTCTTCCGCTCTTCGGCGGACATACTGCCCGAATCGCCCCGCTTCTCTACCTGCCATAACCCGGTCAGCCCGGCCGGAGCCATAAAACGGTCGATATATTCGTCGCTGGTCAGCCGTTCGGCTTCGTACAACGGCAGCGGACGGTTCCCCACAACGGACATATCTCCTTTCAGGATATTGATCAATTGCGGAAGTTCGTCGATGCTGTATTTGCGAATGAACCGCCCGACCCGCGTAATCCGCGGATCGTTTTCCAGTTTCACGAATGCATTTTCCTGTTCATAGCTTTCTGGTCGATGTATTCCTTTTCTAAAATCACCTCGTCATCGGAAACCAACACCACGTCGTCGTCGCCGACCAAAAAATCTCCGGAAATATTCAATTTTCCGCCGTCCTCATCGGTCGTCTTCTCGAATTTATACTGGTTCAACTGCTCGTAATGCTTCAATTGCTTTTCAGCCCCCGCATACATCGACCGGAATTTCAGGAAATCGAATACCCGGTAGTTGCTTCCCACCCTCTTGGAACGATAAACCGCCGCGCCTTTGCTTTCCAGTCGGATTGCCAGCATCGTCAGCAGCAGCAACGGCGACAGCGAC
This sequence comes from Mycena citricolor, assembly GCA_963692855.1. Classification (NCBI taxonomy): domain Eukaryota; kingdom Fungi; phylum Basidiomycota; class Agaricomycetes; order Agaricales; family Mycenaceae; genus Mycena; species Mycena citricolor. The sequence goes on from CAVNYO010000321.1 coordinate 5,074, forward strand.
AGCAAAGCGACCGACGAGAAACAGATGTCGAAAAGCCTTTTCCATAAAGGCAGGCGAAAATGGCAGATCGCTTCCTGCGACGCTTTCTCCCTTTTTCCGAGAATCATCTCCCGGGTCTGCTGTATAAACGAAAGCCGGCTTACGAACTGTTCTTTCGGAATATGCCGGAGCATGGTATCGTTCACGCCCGCTTTCAGGTATCCGCTCCTCTCGTCCGGCGTCAGTTCATTTCCTATCAGAATCAGGTAAACATTCCCGCGGGTTTTCCGAAAAGCCCTGATCGCGGACAAATCCCTGTCTATCGTCGTTTTTTCCCAAAGAACGACGATTTCGCTTTTCGAATCGCCTGATCCGACCTGTTGCAGGGAATTACTGCCGTCGGCCGCTTCACGAAACGAATACCCGTCGGCAATATCGCGAAAATACTCTTTCAATACGGAATCCGGTCCGACAAAAAGCAGATCGAACTCTTTACTCATTTTCGATGATCTTCCGGATTCTGATTTTCAACTCCATGGGATTAAACGGTTGACGATATAATCGGAAGCGCCCACTTCCAGCAGGCGTATCCGTTCGGAGGTGCTTTCCTCGCTCGACAGAATAATCACAGGGAAAGATTTGAACAGCTCGTTGTTCTTGACATATTCCAGAAACTCATCGCCGCGCATACCGGCATCCGAATGTCCGAAATTATCAGATCGGGCTTATTCCCCTCCTGTAGCCACTGAATCCCCTTCAATGCATTGTCGAAATAAACGACATCGTATTCGCCGGATAAATAAACCGCCACCACTTTCGCTATGGACTCCTTATCGTCCAAAAGCAAAATCGTTTTCTTCATAACTTCCGATTTTAAAATCGCAATATTCCCGGCGGAGCGCAACATACCCGAATCCGTCAGACAAATGTAAATAAATTATTTAATAATCGTTCTTTTTTTAATCCTATAAGGTAATTTAAACCAAAAATAAGAACCTTTGCCCGTTTTCGACTCGGCTCCGATGCGACCGCCCAGTTGCTCGATCAAACTTTTACAGATAGGCAGTCCCAATCCGGTTCCCTGAATAAAACTGTTCAACTTCACGAACCGGTCGAAAACATGACCGAGCTGCTCTTTGGAAATCCCGACGCCGGTATCGCGGACATAAAACACCACATCGTTCTTATGCGGCACGAGTCCCGCATGAATACTGCCCTTCGAAGTAAACTTGGCGGCATTGTTGATAAAATTCACCAGCACCTGGGCAATCCGATTCTTGTCGCTGTGTACGACGCATTCCGCCGCCGGTTCGTCGAAAATCAGCTCTACGCCGGGCTGCGTTTTCATCCGTAGCGACATAACGATTTCACGGCATAGCCTGTTGCACGGCACGTCCGCATAATTGAATTCGAAAACGCCCGCTTCGATCTTCGACAGATCGAGAATATCCGAGACCAACTGCAACAACAAATCGCTGTTATCCTGCACGATCTGCATATAATGCTCCCGGTCTTCCTTCTCGAAAGCTTCCTGACTCAGTAACATCTGGGAGAAACCGACGATCGCATTCAACGGAGTGCGGATCTCATGGCTCATGTTCGCCAGGAACGCGGATTTCAACCGATCCATTTTTTCCGCTTTCTCTTTGGCCACGATCAGGCTTTGCTGGGTCTCCTTGATCTGGGTAATGTCGATATTCACCCCGATCACCTCGGTCGACCCGTCGGCAAGGGAGTTTACGATCATGTCGATGCGCAGCCACCGCCATTTCCTGTCGGCGGGCCCTTTGACCCGGACTTCCCGCTGGTAAGAATCGACTCTACGGTTCCGGGCCGCAGCGAAGAACGCATACATGTGTTTGCGATCCTCCCGGTGCACATAGCGGAATCCCCGGCCGGCCACCTCCCGCACGCTCGAATGGACCGGCTCGCCCAGATTTCGGAACCACTGCGGAATGGCCGTTCCAGTCTGCGTATCGAAATTGTATTTTCCATACCCCACTTTCGCGAAATCGGCAATCAGCGAGAAGATATGCTCGAAATCGTGGATCCGGTTCTGGATATTGACCGTATCGGTGTTATCGATCACGATGCACAGATGGTAAAGCAGGCGGTTGCCGCCGTCATAAAGCGGAACATACTTGGCGACGATATCCTTACGGGTATCCCGGTCTTCGAAAGACGTATTGTAATAATCGCTGAGCAGACCGAACCGGTAGTCCAGCCGGAAATCGACCGGTTGCCTGTTCCGAATCTTCTCTTTCACCTGCTCCGGCACCAGCGGGTTGTCCATAATATTGATTCCCAATACCTCGTCCGGCCGGACGCCGAAAATCTCGCAATCTTTCGGATTGATACTTCTCAGACTGCCTTCCGGATCGTACAGTTCGATCCCGACCGGAATGTTCCGGAACAAGTTATCGAGCATTCGTTCGTGCTGCTTGGATTCTTCATTGGCTTTTTACGGTTTCCGTCTCGTCTTTCAGCAGGGTAATCACCTCGTCGGGACCGGATAAATAATCGATCTCCTTGCAGTGCACTCCCGTCCGTTCGATATAACGATCGCGCTTGTACTGTAATTTTGCTCCGGAGAAGTCGACCGGATGATCGACAGGCTGGTGTTCACCTCCTCCTGAGAAAGTATATCCGAAGCCCGGAGACCGGCCAGTTCCTCGCAGGCAAGACCGATCAGTTTTTCAGCCATCTGGTTGGCGTATTCGAACCGGCAGTCCGTAACTTTGCCGGAACCGTCGCGCACCAAACGGCTGCGCAAGAATCCGATCGGCATGTGACTGTACAGCTCCTTATAATACAAACTTTCCCGTTCCGCCTTTTTTCGACTGTAATAAAGCCCTATGCAAATGGAAATGATGTTGGCCAGAAAGGAGAACCACTGGTAATCCTCCCGGCTCCAGTTACGGGACTCCCGCACCATATCGATCCCCATGTATCCGTAAACGGATTCCGTAGACATCATAGGCACCACCATCAACGACCGAATGTTCTGTGCGTCAAGAATATTTCTTTCCTGAACGATCTGCGGCGGAAGATCGTCCAGCGTATTGAGAATAATCGGCCGTTTGTTCAGAACCTGCCCGCTCCACCACGGACTCTCTTCCAAAGGCATCTTCTGCACATGTCGATCTGCGGCGAAGTGCCTTCGGCGACTGCTTCGTAAACGCAACTATGATATTTTTCCGACTCGTTTCAGTTCGAAAATATAGGCCGGTCGGCATGGAAACGCTTCAAAAGCTCTTTCAGGATATTTTCGCATACATGTTTCAGATCTTTGTCTTGAGGAAAGAGAACAACAAACGGGATATATGCTTTTGCTGCTGCAATATATCGTTGACCTGCCGTCTGCTTGCTTCACCTCCCTTCGGCAACAACAACACCGAGAAAAGCGCCTTTCCGCCGTGTTCCCCGGCATACGCGCACCTCACCCACTGTTCCCCGGCCGAAACGGCGATCGGAAATTCAATCGCCGTTTTCGAATCGCCGTGATCGGACAGCAACACACTGGCGTCCACTCGGCTTCTGAAATCCGTCCGGACCAACTGCAAAAAATCATTCTGGCTCAACGTATCATTCGATAGATCAAGAGCATCCCCCAGCAATGAAGAAAAATGGCAACGCCCTCCTCCGGACTCTTTTTCGATCCATCCCACCTGCGCCGCGTCCAGCAGACACTGCATTTTCCGAATATCCAAATTATCTTCCGACAATTCCATAGCGCGAAATACCTACAATCCGAATTTAAAGATACTTGTTAAACACCGTTCGACTTGTTCCCGGCTCCAGGGAACAGCCATGAAATCATCGTAACAGTCCGTCGGCGCAGAATTGCCGAATGCGACGACCGGAACCCCGGGAGATACCTCTTTAATGATTCCGGCGACCTCGGCGCAGTTTATATCCGTCACGGCGACATTCAACAAAACCAACTGGGGGCGGTACTGCTCGAACAACGTAACCGCCTCTACGCCGCTGTCGGCCGTACGAAAAAGATCCCGTCTCCGAAAGTATCGCACAGCAGATCGAATCCGACGGCTCGCTCTCCACGACCAGCACCGTCACGGTACCGGAAACAGCCTTCCGTGCCCCGGCTTTCCGGACAGACGTTTCAGCCTGCCCGGATTTCCCGAACCGACACGCTCGTTCACCGGCGGAACATATGGAATCGTAAATACGAACTTCGTGCCTCTTCCTATCGCCGACTCCACGCCGATCCGTCCGCCCATCTTTTCGATCAATACTTTACAGATAGGCAGGCCGAGTCCCGTTCCCTGAGCGAAATCGTTTCCTTTGACGAACGGTCGAAAATCTTATCCTGCTTGTCGGTCTCGATCCCCGATCCCGTATCTTCCACATAACAGACGATATTCGGTCCGTCGAGCCGGTACCCGAACGTCACACGCCCGGAATCTGTAAATTTGAACGCATTGGTAATCAGGTTCGCAAAAACCTGGAACAGGCGGTTCGGATCGGTACGGGTCCCAGATTCGGACTCGATCCGTCGAACGAGAAAATCACATTGCCCGGACAACGGAACAGGTTGGCATTGAGCAACTCCCCGCACAGCACCCGCATATTGACCGGCTTGGACGACAGTTCCAGCATCCCCGCCTCGATCTTCGACATGTCCAGGATCTCATTGATCAGCGACAACAACCGTTCGTTGTTGGTCTCTACGATCTTATACATTCCGCGGCGTTCTTCCATATCCTGAGTCTCCGCAATGATATTCGAAAATCCGACGATCGCATTCAGCGGAGTCCGGATCTCGTGGCTCATATTGGCCAGGAACGCCGACTTCAGGCGTCCCGACTCTTCGGCTTTCTCTTTGGCCTCTACGAGTTCTTTCTCCAAAGCGACACGGGAAGTAATATCCCAAAACACACCGATAATCAAAGGCGTGCCGTCTTTCTTCTCTGAATAGATACGCACCTCCTCGTACGTGACAGGAGAACCGGAGGCTCCGCCGACCTGCCCGGTACGTTCGATCTTCGTCCGGTCGGAAACAAGCTGCAGGTCTTCATTTCGGATGGCTTCGGCTTTGCTGCGGCCGAATATCTCAAAATCGTTCTTTCCGATCACGTCCTCCGGCCGGACCGCAGGAAATCGAATGCCGACCGGTGCAGAACAGGTACTTGAAATCATCGGCGACGTCCTTGACATACAGGCCGACCGGAATATTATTGATAATCGAATTGGTCAGGTATTGCAGACTGTTTGATCTCGTCTTCCCCTTCAGACGTTCGGAGATATCCCGGGCGAACACCCAGATCAATTCCTGGTGCAACTGATTCTCAATCAAGTAAGAGTAATTCTCGAAAGTCATCGCCTCTCCCTGACCGTCCGACACCCTGTCCTGCGTAAAATTCCAACTGCCGCCGTTTTCCCGGAGACTCCTGAGCCAATCGCCCCATTGCGTCTTGTCTACCAGCGTTTTATCAGGTCGAACACCTTCTCGCCGATGACATCCCGTGAGCGATCGCTCACGTTATGTTCCAGAAACGTTTTATTGGCGAATGCCAACGAACCGTCGGATTCGACGGCGAAAACATCCTCAGAAACGGAATCGATAGCCTGCCGCAACATCTCGATGCGCGTCTGTCCGGTAATCAGATCCGTAACATTCTGCACATAACCTTCCCACAGATAGCCTCCGTCGGAAGGCCGGCAACTGATCGGCTCGACCCGCAGCACCACATCCCGTACTGGTAATGCATCATATACTGGATACTCTCTTGCCGACGGCCGGCGTCCAACCCCCGGATATATTCCTTGACCTTTTCCACGTCCGTCACAGACATCCGAGAAAAATATTC
>CAVNYO010000325.1:0-14336 GCA_963692855.1 Mycena citricolor
TGGACGGAGTGATCGCCAAGGAGGATCCGCAGAACGCTTACGAATTTGCCGTGCCTGACAAACTGAAAGAACTTTACCGCGAGCGCGATTACGGGCCTTATGCCGAAAAGGGAGTGCTGCCCGTAAATTTCATCACGACGAACGATATTACGGCGGAAATTCGGGCAGTCCGGTGATGAACCGTAAAGGAGAGTTGATCGGGCTGGCGTTCGACGGGAACTGGGAGGCGATGAGCGGGGATACCGTTTTCGAACCCCGGCTGCAGCGGACCATCTGCGTGGATATCCGTTACGTGTTGTTTATTATCGACGGGTTGCGGGCGACACCCGGTTGATCGACGAGATGACGATCGTCCGGTGACGGCCGTCCCGGATATTATAATGTCTGTAAAATTTGCAGATATTATCAAAATAGAATTAATTTTGTGCAAAATGGTATTTTATGAGCGATTTGCACGAAGAATCAGCATCGGTTGAAGGAAAATCCTTGAATTTTCTGGAAGAAATGTAGAGGAAAGCATCGCCGGGGGCGAGAAACGGGTGCAGACCCGGTTTCCGCCCGAACCGAACGGTTATCTGCATATCGGGCATGCGAAGAGCATCTGCCTGAATTTCGGTTTTAGCCGCAAATACGGAGGAAAGTGTAACTTGCGTTTCGACGATACGAACCCGGTTAAGGAGGATGTCGAGTACGTCGATTCGATCCAGCAGGACGTTCGTTGGCTCGGTTTCGAGTGGGCCGGCGTGCACTATGCGTCCGATTATTTCGACCAGTTGTACGCTTGGGCCGTTGAATTGATCCGTAAAGGGCTGGCTTATGTGGACGATCAGTCGCAGGAGGAGATTCGTCAGAGCCGGGGGTACGGTGACCGTGCCGGGCAAGGAGAGCCCGTGGCGCAACGGTCGGCGGAAGAGAACCTCGACCTGTTCGAAACGGATGAAAAACGGCGAGTTCGGAGACGGCGAAAAGGTGCTGCGTGCGAAAATCGATATGGCTCATCCGAATATGCTGCTGCGCGACCCGATCATGTACCGGATCCTGCATGCCGAGCATCATCGCACCGGCAACAAATGGTGCATCTATCCGATGTACGATTATGCGCACGGGCAGAGCGATTCGATCGAGAAGGTTACGCATTCGATCTGTACGCTCGAATTCGATGTGCACCGGCCGCTGTACGACTGGTTTATCGAGAAGTTGGATATCTATCCGAGCCATCAGTACGAGTTTGCGCGTTTGAACCTGACCTATACGATGATGAGCAAGCGGAAACTGTTGCAGTTGGTGCGGCAGGGCACCGTGATGGGTTGGGACGATCCGCGTATGCCGACGATCTGCGCGTTGCGGCGTCGGGGTTATACGCCGGAGAGCGTGCGAATGTTCGCCGATAAGGTGGGCGTGGCTAAGCGGGATAACGTGATCGACCTCGGACTGCTCGAATTCTGCGTCCGGGAAGACTTGAATAAACGGGCTCGGCGGCGCATGGCCGTGTTGGACCCGATCCGCGTGGTGATTACCAATTATCCGGAAGAGAAAACCGAAACGGTCGATTGTATCAATAATCCGGAGGACGAAACGGCCGGGAAACGGGAAGTTCCGTTCGGGCGGGAGATCTATATTGAGCGCGACGATTTTATGGAAAATCCTCCCAAGAAATATTACCGTCTCTCTCCGGGCGGCGAAGTGCGGCTCAGGTACGCCTATTTGATCCGGTGCGACGAAGTGATCAGGATGCCGACGGCAAGGTGGTCGAACTGCGTTGTACGTACGATCCGATGTCCAAGGGGGGACGCTCTTCCGACGGGCGTAAGGTGAAGGGGGTGATCCACTGGGTTTCGGCGCGGCATGCGGTTCCGGCCGAAGTGCGACTGTTCGACCGCTTGTTCGTCAAAGAGGATATGAACGACATCGAGGAGGGGAAGACGTTCGAGGATTACCTGAATCCCGATTCGCTGAAGACCGTAACCGGATATCTCGAACCTTCGCTGAACGAAGCTGCGGAAGGAGATACTTTCCAGTTCGAACGGTTGGGTTATTTCTGCGTGGACAGAGATTCCACGGCGGCTGGGAAAGTATTCAACCGTACCGTTACGTTGAAAGACAGTTGGGCTAAAATGGCTGCCAAATAAGAGACGGTCTCCGTTTTCCGTTTCCATAATAATTGAAGACTTGTGTAAGTTGAAAAAGTTGCTTTTATTACTGGTTTTGCGGGGATTTCCGCCGTTTGCTTCGCACAGGCGGATAGTTGCCGCATCATCATTACTACGCCCGGTTATACGTCGATTTACCGCTATTCGGATCGGGAATTCGCCAAACAGATGGCCTGTGATTTCAAGGTGGCCGACGCTTCGGTGACCGAAGAGCCGAAAGGAGACGGCTGTTCGCTGGTGAAGCTGCGGATCGGCCAGCGGGAATACAGTTTTGCCGTATCGCCGGATGCGCCGGTCGTGCGTCTGCAGTACGACCGCAATAGAAGGCTGTTTAAAGGCATGGGATTAATTATATCGAGCAAACCGAGGCCAAGTACGAGGCGCCCTCTTTTAATGGCGTATCGCTGCTGAAATTACCGGAGCTTTGGCGGCCGCAGATCGAAAAGCTGATTGACGACCGCAGCCTGCTCGATCCGGGACAGGCGGGACGTGTTTTTACTCGAAGTCGATATCGACGAAGACGGGATCGTGCACCGGATCGTGGAGCTGGGCGGGGCGTTGAAGCAGTATTCGCAGGTGTTATCGATAAGATTTACGATATTGCGGTGCGCGGATGGAATCCGGCTAAACGTAACGGAGTGCCTTTCAGGACGGTAGCCCAGATTCGGTTCGTAATAGACGAAAATTGACCGATCGCTTTTTTGCGCGGACAACCGGTAGAAATTTTATAAATAACGTTATTTCGGATCGAAAGCGGAACATACTGCGGATTCCGAAGGCGTAAAAAAAGAGAGACAGATCGTCTCTCTTTTTTATATAATTGATTATTAATGTTTTTAAAATAGACTTCGTAATTTTCATGGCGCAGAAGTGCGGCCCGCACATCGAGCAGTGGTCGGATCCTTCGCGAATCATTTCGAAGTGCATCCGGCGGGCCCGTTCCGGGTCGAGCGACAGGTTGAACTGGTCGTTCCAGCGCATTTCATACCGGGCATGGCTCATTTGCAGGTCGCGTTCGGCTGCTCCGGGATGTCCTTTCGCGATGTCCGCCGCATGGGCGGCCAGTTTGTAAGTTACGACGCCTTCGCGGACATCGTCCTTGTTCGGCAGGGCCAGGTGCTCCTTGGTGGTTACGTAGCACAGCATGGCGGTCCCATCCATCCGATCATCGCTGCGCCGATTGCGGAGGTAATGTGGTCGTATCCGGCTCCGATGTCGCTGACCAGCGGTCCCAACGTGTAGAACGGGGCTCCGTGGCAGTATTTGATTTGCTTGTCCATATTTTCACGGATTTTTTGCATCGGAACGGTCCGGCCCTTCGATAATGACCTGTACGTCGTGTTTCCATGCGATTTTAGCCAGTTCTCCGAGTACTTCCAGCTCTCCGAACTGGGCTGCGTCGTTTGCATCGGCAATGCTTCCCGGACGCAGGCCATCGCCGAGCGAGGAAAGCGATGTCGTATTTTTAAGCAGTTTGCAAATGTCTTCGAAATGGGTATACAAAAAGTTTTCCTGTTTGTTGATGCTCATCCATTTTGCAAGAATCGACCCGCCGCGCGAAACGATTCCGGTCACGCGTTTCAGTGCGGCGGGCAGGTGGCGCTGTAAGATACCGGCATGGATAGTGAAGTAATCCACCCCTTGTTCGCACTGTTCGACCAGCGTATCGTAATACACTTCCCAGGTCAGATCGGCAATTTCGCCGCCTACTTTTCCAACGCCTGGTACATCGGTACGGTGCCGATCGGTACGGGAACGTTGCGCAGGATAGCTTCGCGGGTTTGGTGGATCTCCTTGCCCGTTGACAGATCCATCACGGTGTCGGCTCCCCATTTGACGGCCCACATGGCTTTTTCGACCTCTTCCTCGATCGACGAGACCAGCGCCGAATTACCGATGTTGGCGTTGATTTGGACCAAGAATTACTGCCGATAATCATCGGTTCCGCTTCCGGATGCCGGTAATTGGACGGCAGTACGGCGCGTCCTTCGGCAATCTCTTCCCGTACCATTTCGGGTGTGATGCGGTCTTCCCGTTCGTTGTTCTGATTCTCCCGGATGGCGACGTATTCCATTCGGGTGTGATGATCCCGTGCCGGGCATACCACAACTGGGTATGGAATTCGCCCTCTTTCTCCCTCTCCTTGATCCACGGTTCCCTGACTTTCGGCATTCCCTTCCGGATGTCGATTTGATAATTGTCGTCGTATAGGCGCCGGTCGTATCGTAAACGCAGACTTTTTTCCCGTTTTGCAGTGATATCTCCCGCATACCGACTTTGATCGGATGTAGCGTCCCGTCTATATAAATCTTTTTAGCTCCGTTTTTTGATAGGTCGAAAATGTTTTTCATTTCTTTTAAATTTGTTCCACGGGAACATTCTCCACGATGGATGTTTTAAATAAAGATTTGTTCCACGTGGAACAATAACGTCCGAAATAAACCAACAGTACGTTGATGTCGGCCGGGCTGACTCCCGGTATCCGCGAAGCCTGTCCGATGGTAGACGGGCGGATTCTCGTCAGTTTCTGTCGGGATTCGATCGAAAGCGAAGTCAGTTCGCTGTAATTGAAATCCGGTCGGATCCGGATATTTTCGAGTCGCGTCATTTTGTCGGCGATGTGCCTTTCGCGCTCGATGTATCCGTGATATTTGATCTGGATTTCGGCTTCTTCGATCACTTCCTGCGAACACCCGTTTTCAAAAATGAAATCGGCCAGTTCGGGCAGGTATTCCGCCAGTCCGTTCAACGTGATTTTATTGCGTAAAATGATATCGTAAAGTTTTCGTCCCTGGGTCAGCGGCGTCGATTCGATCGATTTTAAATACTCCTCCAAATCGGCCGGAGTGACACTCAGTTGACGAACGAATGAAATAAGCGATTCTACGGACGATTTTTTTTGCATCGTTTTTCGATACCTTTTTCATCCGCAAGCCCTATTTTATACGAAATCGGCGTAAGCCGGATATCCGCATTGTCCTGCCGGAGCAAAATCCGGTATTCGGCGCGGCTGGTGAACATCCGATAAGGTTCGTCGACGCCTTGGTGACCAGGTCGTCGATCAATACCCCGATGTACGATTCGTCGCGCCGCAGTACGAGCGGTTCGTCGTCCCGCAGTTTCAGTACGGCGTTGATTCCGGCCATCAGTCCCTGTGCAGCGGCTTCTTCGTATCCTGTCGTTCCGGTCACCTGACCGGCAAAAAACAATCCGCCGATCAGTTTCGTCTCCAGCGAATGGTAGAGCTGGGTCGGCGGAAAATAGTCGTATTCGATCGCATAACCGGGCCGGTAAAGTTGTACATTTTCGAATCCTTGATTTTTGCAGCGCCGCCACCTGAATATCCCATGGCAACGACGACGAAAAACCGTTCAGGTAGTATTCGTGGGTGTCGGCTCCTTCGGGTTCGAGAAAAAGTTGATGGGAATCCTTGCCGGCGAAAGTCCGCAACTTATCTTCGATACTCGGACAGTAGCGTGGTCCGATCCCCTTGATAGTGCCGTTGAACAACGGCGAATCGGCGAATCCGCTCCTCAAAATATCGTGCACTTCTTTCGATGTGTAAACGAGATAACAAGGAATTTGTTTTAATACACTCTGTATAAGTAGAATATGAAAATTTACGGGTGTTTCGTCTCCTTGTTGCTCTTCGAGTCGGCTGAAGTCGATCGAACGGGCGTCGAGCCGGGCCGGAGTGCCGGTTTTCATGCGTCCGACTTCGAAACCGAGTCCCGGCCAGTGGGCGCTCAGCCCGTGCGAAGCGGGATCGCCGGCGCGACCGCCCGGAACATGCGTCCGCCGATGTGCATCAACCCTTCGAGGAAGGTTCCTGCGGTCAAAATAACGGCTTTCGAGCGGAATTGCACTCCCATCCGAGTCGTGACCCCGGCGACCGTATTTTGTTCGATCTGAAGGGCGGTTACGGCGTCTTGCCACAGGTAGAGATTTTGCGTGTTTTCGAGCATTTCGCGCCACAGCAGCGAGAAGCGCGCCTTGTCGCACTGCGCGCGCGGACTCCACATCGCCGGCCCTTCGAACGGTTCAGCATACGGAATTGCAGCGTCGTACGGTCGGTGACGATGCCCGTATAACCGCCCATCGCATCGATCTCCCGGACGATCTGTCCTTTGGCTACGCCCCCGATGGCCGGATTGCACGACATCTGGGCGAATTGCCCATGTCCATTGTGATTAACAGCGTCCGGCAGCCCATATTGGCCGCCGCCGCCGCCGCTTCGCATCCGGCATGTCCTCCTCGACGACGATGATATCGTATTCGAATTTCATTTTTTTTGTTTTTCCGGCTCCCCTTTCCGCTTCTTGTCTACCCGACGCGGCGCGGACCCGGGGATTTCGTTGTAAAACAGGTCCAGGTATTGTTTTCCAGACTTTTCATCCGTGCGGCTTCTTCGGGCGTTTTGTCGCCGTAGCCGCACAAATGCAGAATACCGTGAATGATCACGCGCTGCAGTTCGTTTTCGAACGTCGTTCCGAAAGCGGCCGCGTTATCGCGCACGGTACCGATTCCGATCATCAGGTCTCCGGCGATCTTTTCTTCTCCGGATCGCTGTAATCGAACGTAATAATATCCGTAAAGTAATTGTGGTTCAGGTATTTGTTATTTATTTCCAGCAGCCGTTCGTCCGAACAGAAGACGACCGATACGGCTCCGTGTCCCACCCCTCCGTCCGGGCCGTTCGCCTGATCCATGCGGAGGTTTTTCTTTTGCCCCTGAATATGAAGTCGCACGCTTCGGTGCAGTAATTTACCGGCATTGTTCGTATCGTAGTTTAATTCGTTTTCGGGTTATCGTCTCAGCCATTTTTCCGGATTCAGGTTGACGGGATTGTTCTGCGCGTCGAGTTTCCATACTTCGAAATGCAGCGTGCAATCGTTACTGTCTTCGGACGAAGCGATCCGCCCGATCGGCTGGTTCAGCGTGACCGGTCGCCCACCTTGACGTTGACCGAAGCGAGGTTGCTGTAAAGGGTCAGGTAGTTTCCGTGACGCAGCAGGACGACCTTGTTCGTCCATTGGTTCAGCAGCACCTGGCTGACTTCTCCCTCGAACACGGCGCGCACTTCGGCTCCCGTTCGGCCGCGATGTCGACGCCCTGGTTCTTTTCGACGACGCCTTTGATCGCAGTGTGCGAGTGGAGTCCGTAGTTATTTACGATGACTCCCGCACCGGGTAGGGCAACTTGCCGGTATTCTGTTCGAATTGTCCGGAGAGCTTGACGTCGAATTCCCGTTGTTCGGACGTTTGCGGTTTCGCTTGTTTTTGCGCGATTCTTCGGCGATGATCTGCCGTATCTGTTTCTGCATCTGTTCGATCCGCTTCCTGTTCGCCTTGATGATCGAGTTCAGTTTGCCCGCTTCCTGCTGCAGTTTCTGCGACGAGGTGCGGTACTGCGTTTCGTCCTTGTCCAGCGAGGTCAGCTCTTCGTTGCGGCTGCGGCGCACTTTGTCGAGTTCCTCCTTCTGACTTTGCAGGCTGGATATTTCGCGTCCGACCGAGGCCGATACCGAATCGATTTCGGCGGCTTTCTGTTCCCGCATCCGGTTGTAGCGGTGCATATAGGCGATCCGCAGCGTAGCGTCGTTGAAATCCCGCGATGCGAACAGAAAGAGCATGAAGTTGTTCAGCTTGTAATTCTTATAGGAATCGTAAACCATCGCGGCGTATTCCTGCCGCAGCCGATTCAGATCCTGTTCCAGCGACCGGATCGTCGTGTTTTTCGCACCGATGTTGTTTTCGATCAATCCCGACTGTTTTTCGAGGTTCGAGATGATGTTCTTCCGGTTGCGGATCTTATTGCGGATCAGGTTTAGCTGCCGGTCGTCGTTTGCTGGTTTTCTGCGTTTTCGACAGCAACTGGTTGGTCATTTTGATCTCCTCTTCGGCTTGCCGGATCTCTTCGCGCAACGATTCCAACTGCTGGGCCGGCACGCTCAGCGTCGCAAGGGCAAACAAAAGGGTCAGCAACAGTCTTGTCCGGGTCATCGTTATTCGATTTGTTTAAGCCGTTGTTCGATCTGCTCCGGATCGTAACCGCTTTCCAGCGCCTTTTTCCAGTAAATCGAAGCCATGAAGTTGTCTTTCAGTTATAGAGGATGTCGCCGTAGTGCAGGAACAGTTCCTTGTTGCCGGTACGATCGAGCGATACGGCCTGCCGCATCGGCGTCCGTGCTTCTTCGTACCGGCCCAACTGGTAGAGCACCCATGCGTAGGTATCCAGGTAGGTCGGGTTGTTCGGCGACAGCCGGATCGCCTTTTCCGTCATCGCGAGCGCCTGTCGAGCCGCTCGTTGCGCAGGCTCAGGAAATAAGCGTAGTTGTTGTATATGACCGCATTGGTCGTATCGAGCTTCATGCCTTTTTCATACGATTTGAAGCAGTTTTGTAGTCGCCGAGCGTTTGGTAATGTCTCCCAGCACGCCGTAGATCACACTGCGCAGCGAGTCGGTTTTAGCGTATTTGAGCGCTTCGCGGTAGGCCGGTTCGGCTTCTTTCGGGTTGTTCAGCATGTAGGCCGAAATAGATCCCTTGCGCAGGTAGAGCTCCGGGTCGGACGGGAAGCGCTGTAAGGCCATTGCCGTGTATTTGGCCACCGAATCGGGCCGTTTCTGATATGCTTCGATCTCGATGACGGTGTTGAACGGCTCTTTGCGGTCGGTCGAATCGTTCAGGTAGGATTGTACAGACTGAGCGCGTCTTCCAGAAATCCTCCGGCGATCAGGTGTTTGGCGTACAGTTCGACCGTCCGGTAGTCTTCGGGATAAGTGATCGCCAGCGACGAAGCCAGTTCTCCGAGTTGGACGTAATAGTCGCGGTAATAATCGGCGTTTGGGTGAGTTCTTCGAAAAATTTCAGTTTCGTTTCGAGCGGAAATCTTTCGACCGGAAAAGTTGCGCAGCCGTCGACAGGAAGCGGACATTGTCGTTCGTGCGCTTGTAAAAATCATTCAGCGACGCGATGACGCGCAGACTGTTGGGATTGATCTCCTGCGCTTTCCGATAAGCTTCCTGCGCCTGCGCGAGCTGTCCGAGCGTGGTGTAGAGTTCCGCCAGTTCGACGTAGTTGTCTTCGTCGTAAGGGAAATTTTCCACCATGGCTTTCGCCTCGACCAAGGCCCGGTCGTACTGTTCATGTTCAGCAGCAGTTGCCGCTTATACCCCGCCAGCATTTCGACGGCGCCGAGTTGGCGTTCGGCCGAATCGAGGATGATCAGCGCTTTCTCGGGATCGCCTTTCTGTTCGTACAGCATGGCGATCAGCCGGTAGTTGTCCGGATTGTCGGAGCGGCCTTCAGCAGCGAATTGTAAACCGTCATCGCCGAGTCGTAGCGCTGCGTGGCGATCAGCAGCCGTCCGAGCTGGGTTCGGTACCAGATGTTGCCCGTGTCGGCGGCATTGGCCCGCAGACTGTACCGGAGGGCGGTTTCGGGCTCGGACATCGTGAGCGTGGCCAACTCGAAAAGGGTCGGCGCATGCGTCGAATCGATCTCCAGCACCTTTTTGAAAAGGTCTACCGACTGTTGCGGATCGCCGTTCATGATGTGTTCTTGATCCCTTCGGTGTAATAATAAGAAGCCGTCTGCTCCGGCGAATATCCCCGGTCTGTCCGCGCTTCCGGTTTCGAAGCATAGGCCGGACGGGACGGGCCGCAAAACAGCAGCGCCGCAGCGGCGGCACCCACGCAAAGAGATTTTGTCAGTTTCGTCATAAACAGCCCCTCCGGGTTTTTAGAAAACAGAATCGAACTGGCGCAAGAAACGCGCGTCGTTTTCGAAGTAGAGCCTCAGATCCTTGACGCCGTATTTCAACATGGCGATCCGTTCAACTCCCATGCCGAATGCGAAGCCCGAATACCGTTGCGGGTCGATGCCCGACGCTTCGAGCACGTTCGGATCGACCATCCCGCAGCCCATGATTTCGAGCCAGCCGGTATGTTTGCATACGTTGCATCCTTTGCCTCCGCACAAGTTGCACGACACGTCCACTTCGGCCGACGGCTCGGTGAACGGGAAGTACGACGGGCGCATCCGGATCTGCGCCTTTTCGCCGAACATCTCCTTGGCGAAATACAGAATGCTCTGTTCAGGTCGGCGAACGATACGTTTTCGTCGATATAAAGTCCTTCGACCTGGTTGAAAAATGCAGTGCGCCCGGTACGAAATGGCTCGTTGCGGAATACCCTCCCCGGGCAAACCACGCGGATCGGCGGTTTCTGACGCTCCATCGTGCGCACCTGGATCGAACTGGTGTGCGTCCGCAGCAGGATATCCGGGTTTTTGCGGATGAAAAACGTGTCCTGCATATCGCGGGCCGGATGCTCCGGCGGAAAATTCAGCGCCGAGAATACGTGCCAGTCGTCTTCGATTCGGGCCCTTCGGCGACCGTATAGCCGAGCCGCGCGAAGATGTCGACGATTTCGTTCCTTACCAGCGAGATCGGATGCCGGCTGCCGATCGGGTCGTTCGATCCCGGACGGGTCATGTCGATGGCCGCGTCCGAGTCGGTTTCGGTATTTTCCAGAGCGGATTTCATCTCCGCTATTTTGTCGTTGATGCGTGTTTTCAGCGCGTTGATCTTCTGGCCGAGCTCTTTTTTCAACTCCGGCGCCACTTTCTTGAACTCTTCGAACACGTCGTTCATTTCCCTTTGCGTCCGAGCATTCGCACCCGGAACTCTTCGACCTCGGCGGCGGCCTGCGGTTTGAACGCTTCGACCCGCTTCAGCAAATCGTTTATTTTGTCGATCATCGTTGGTGGTTTATGTTTTTATCGCTATTTTTACCCGATAGATTTAACGAACAAAGTAAGAATATTTATAAATGACGCGCATAAAAAGCATAATTACCGGTTTGTCGGTATGGATCGCAATATCGGCGTCAGCGCAAAAGTGGGTGTGGTGATGAGCGGCGGCGGGGCTAAGGGATTGTACCACATCGGAGTAATGAAGGCTTGGAAGAGAACGGGATTCCGGTCGACTACGTTTCGGGCACGTCGATGGGATCGATTATCGCGGGGCTTTACGCGATCGGGTACACGCCCGACGAAATGGCCGAAGTTTTCAAATCGGATCAGATCAAATACTGGATGAGCGGCAAGATCAAGCCGCAGTATATCTATTATTTCCGGCAGAAACAACCCAATGCGGCGATGGTGTCGTTGCGGCTCGATCTGCGTAATCGCAACAAAAAGATGGTGGCCCAGTTGCCCACCAACTTGATCCCGTCCGACCAGATCGACATGTCGTTCGTGGAGTTCTTCGCAGCGCCGAACGCGCAGTGCGGAGGCGATTTCGATAAGCTTTTCGTCCCGTTTCGTTGCGTGGCGACCGATGCGGCCGCGCGCGCAGAAGGAGGTGGTGTACCGCAACGGAGACCTGGGTAAGGCGATCCGGGCTTCGATGACCATTCCGCTCGTTTTCAAACCGCTGAAACAGGATTCGACGCTGCTCTACGACGGCGGCATGTACAATAATTTCCCATGGCAGGTGCTGAAAGAGGATTTCGGTCCGGAGGTGCTGATCGGAAGCAAGTGCACGGCCGGCAATACCAAGCCCAGCGAGGACAACGTGGTGGACCAGATCTGGCGCTGACGATGATGCATACCGACTACAAATTGCCGTCGGACAGCGACATTCTGATCGAACACGCTTTCGAGGAGTGTCGACGCTCGATTCGGCAGGTGGAGTATGTGATCAACCGCGGTTACAGCGACGCCATCGACGCGATGCCGCTGATCAAGGAGCGCATACCCGCCGCGTGGACCCCGATTCGCTGTCGGCGGCTCGGAAGGCTTACCGGGCTTCGTTGCCGAACCTGTTTTTCGACAAGTACGAGATTTCCGGGCTGAACGATAACCAGACGATGTATGTTAAGGAGTTGCTGCAACTGGACGGGCCGAAAAACGCTAAAAAGAAGAAGACCGAGCATTCGACCTCGAAAAATTCCGTTCCGGTTATTTCAAGATTTTGTCGGACGGGGATATCGAAGGAAATTATCCGGACGTGACTACGACGATTCCTCGAAATTTTTCAAGCTCGACATCGAGATGAAGACCAAACCGAGCTTCAAAGTGATGTTCGGCGGCAACGTGTCGTCGACGTCGATGAACCAGGCCTACGTCGGACTCGAATACCGGCGGATCGGCCTCAGTTCGCAGACCTACAATTTCGACGGTTATTTCAGTCCGCTCTACTCCTCGTTGTCGCTGCGGGGACGTACCGATTTTTTCATGAAGGCGCTGTTTTCGCTCGATTACGGGTATAACTTCAACTATTACAACTATTTAAAAGCAATTTCGGCGGGATCGCCAAAAAGACCGACCTGACCTACTCGAAGTATATCGACACGTATGCGACGGCCGCGCTGACCGTACCGGTCGATCGTTATTCGGTGCTGTCGCTGCGCATGAACGGAGGTTACGACCGTTACAGTTATTTCCAGACGACCGATATACGGACGACGACGTGATGGACCGGACGCAGTTCCCGTTCTTCGGCCTGAAGCTGGAACTCGACCGCAACGGCCTGAACTACCTGCTCTACCGCGACGCGGGGTATCCGCCAGACGATATCGGCCATTTTCGTTACCGGCAACGAAATGTACGCTCCCGGAACCCGGTCGCCCGATCAGGTCCCGAGGCGCAGCGGCGATTCGCGGCACTGGTTCGGGGCGCAGTTCGTCCGGAGCACTATTATCCGGTGTGCAAAGGTTTTCCGGTCGGATACCTGGCGCAGTTGGTCGTGACGAATCATCCTTCGTTCACAAACGAGTACGCGACCAACATCTCTTCGCCGGCTTTCACGCCGACTCCGCACAGACGGTTCGTGTATATCAAGGAGTTCGCAGCAATTCGTTCAGCGGACTCGGCATTAGCGACGTTCGAGTTCGCCCGAAGTTCTACCTGAAAAACAGCGCCTACGCCTCTGCCCGGCGACAACAACAAGGTGAAAGAGAATATCCACAAGCGCGTGCGCTACATGTCAATTCGTCGTGGTCTATCAGACGGCTTTCGGCCCGGTCAGCTTGACCCTGTCGAAATACGACGTCACCAACAAAAACAACTGGTTCATGACGTTCAATTTCGGGTTCACGATTTTCAATCGTATGGATTATTTTATTGATTTTCAGTGTTGTAGTGGGCGATGGATCTTCGGTTTTCATTTTTCGGAAAAAAAACTACTTTGCAACCTAAAAACAATCAATGCAATGGCAACGACAGCAGATATCAAAAAACGGAATGTGCATCGAACTGGACGGTTAAAACGTTTCGATCGTCGAATCCTGCACGTAAACCCGGCAAAGGCCCGGCCTTCGTCCGCACCAAACTGAGAAACCTCGAAAAGGGCGCGTGCTCGACAAAACGTTCTCGGCCGGCGAGAAGATCGAAACGGTTGTGTGGAACGCCCGTCCCTACCAGTACCTTTACGAAGACGATTTGGGCTGCAATTTCATGCATACCGAAACGTTCGAGCAGATCCATATCGACCGCAATCTGATCAATATTCCGACCTGATGCGCGAAGGACAGGTCGTGGAGGTGATGTTCCATACCGAAAAGGAAACCGTCCTTCGGCCGAACTTCCTCCGGTAGTGGACATGGAAGTGACTTACACCGAACCCGGCGTGAAAGGCGACACCGCTTCGACCAATTCGCTGAAGCCGGCTACGGTCGATACGGGAGCTACTGTGAAGGTGCCGTTGTTTATCAATACGGCGACAAAATCCGCGTGGTACCCGTACCCGCGAGTACAACGAACGGATCAAAGAATAGGTCTCGAACTTACGATTGGCAAGCCGCATTTGTAAAAATGCGGCTTTTGTGCCGTTTCGGAATAATTTCGGTATATTTGAAAACGTGCACGGCGATTGTTTCGGATAAGAGGGCCGTTTTTTGGAACGTGTATGGGTTGCCGTCGCCCGTTTTGTCACCGCGGACGGAGGTATGCGTCGTTATGGAAATTTTCCGTGCGGTACGGATTCTTTTTAACGTTCAATAAAATAGATTTATGTTCAGAAAACGCGTTTTTCTTATTTTACTCGCATCGTGCGGTCTGGCCGTTTCGCTTTCCGCGAAAAAGGCGGAAGCGTCTGTTGCCGTTCCGCAGTCACAGATCGATGCTTGCCGCGCATGGGTCGATCGGCAGTTTGCCGTCGGCGGACCGCTGCCGTTCAGTTT
>CAVNYO010000328.1:0-16444 GCA_963692855.1 Mycena citricolor
TTTTACAAGACCCGGAGCGACCTTTTTCCGTCGGATCTTACAACCGAAGTACATCGGATCCTATAAAAACTACTAAATTTAAACCTATGAAAAACAAGTATTCGGTAATTTTAGGCAACCTGGCAATACCTGCGACCGTTTCTGCAAAAGTTACAAAGACAATCCTTCGACCCTCGAAATGCTGTCGCAGGCGGTTAAGATCCCGCATGTGGAAGGAATCGAGCTGGTCGGCACATGGGACATCGCCGGACAACGTCAAAGAGATGAAAAAACGCTTCGCCGATTACGGCGTACAGTGCGTATCGATCATCCCGGACGTTTTCGGCGACAAGGCATACGGGAAAGGCACGCTGACCAGTTCCGATCCGGCCGTCCGGCAAAAAACGCAGGACTACCTGCGCCAGATGAGCGAAGTGGCCCTCGAAATGAACTGCGGCATCCTGAACATGTGGATGGCGCAGGACGGCTACGATTACCTGCTGACCACCGACTACGACCAGAAACGGGAGTGGCTGAAAGAAGGAACCGCCCGGCTGGCCAAAGAGTTCCCGACGCTGAAGTTCGCGCTGGAATACAAGCCCAAAGAGCCGCGCAATTTTTCGTTTCACGCCCGCATGAGCGACACGATCCTGGCGGCCAAAGAGACCGAATGTCCGAACGTCGGCGTCACGATCGACACCGGACACACGGATTCGTAGCCGGCGAAAACGTAGCCGAAGCGGTCGTACTGGCCAAACGGGCCGGCGACCTGCTGTTCCACATGCATTTCAACGACAACCACGGCGCATGGGACGACGATATGATCGTGGGCAGCGTCCACAGCACCGTTTACGTAGACCTGATCTACTGGCTGAAAAAAACGGCTACGCCGGGTGGCTGTCGATGGACCAGTACCCGTACCGCGAAAACGCCGTCGACGCGATCGCCGAGAGCATCGAATGGGTAAGGCGTTTCGAAGCGATCGTCGACGATCATTTCGACGAAATAGACCGGCTGGTAAAGCTGAACGACGCGGTAGCGACCTCTCGGTTCATGCGCAAAGCGCTGTTCGGCTAAACGGTAAAATATCCGAAACGATTGAAGAATAACCGAATGAAGAAACAATTGCTTTACGGCATCGGCCTGCTGCTGGCCGGATGCCTCGGAATGATGCAGGCGGCAGGCAGGCAAGCTCCGGCCGCCGACCTGCGGATCGAAGGCCTGCGCTGCGAATACGCGACCGACCCGATCGGACTGGACGTCCGTCGCCGCAGTTCAGCTGGCGCACCGAATCGCAACGGCGGGGCGTATTACAATCCGCTTACCAGATCGTCGTCGCCCGGTCGCAAGAAGAACTGGCACAGGACAACGGCGTTTGGAACAGCGGCCGAATCGAATCGTCCCGATCGGCGGGCATCCGCTACGAAGGCCCCGCACTCTCGAGCAAGGAACGCTACTACTGGAAAGTACGCGTCTGGACAACCGACGGAGGACAAAGCGACTGGTCGGCGGCGGGATCGTTCGAAATGGGACGCTCGACGAAAAGGATTGGGTATCGGACTGGATCGCGTACGTACCCGGAAAACCCGGCCGGATCATCTATTTCAAAGGAACGTTCTGCCAGCAGAAAGAGGTCGAAAAAGCCCGGCTGTATATCTCCGGGTTGGGTTACTACGAAATGTACATCAACAACCGCAAGGTCGGCGACCATGTGCTGGACCCGGCCCAGAGCAGTTATGACAAGCGGGTCTACTACGCCTCCTACGACGTAAAAGACTACCTGTCGCAGGAGAACGTGCTGCTGGTAGCCGTCGCCCCGGGCTGGTACGGGATGCCGAAGCTGCGGATGCAGATGGAAATCGCCTACACGGACGGCAGCGCAACGACGCTGACGGCAAACCACCTGAGGGCCGTAACGACCGGCCCGACCGTCTATTCGACGGTCTTCGACGGCGAGTTGTACGACGCGCGCCTCGAAGCGCCCGACATCTACAAGCCCTTCGTGCCGGCCGGCCTGATGAACAAGGACTGGGGGCTGGCCCATATCGCCGACTCGCCCGGCGGGAAAATGGTGTCGCAAAAAATGGAACCCATCCGGTAGTGGATACGCTGACCCCGAAGATCATCACAGAACCGAAGCCGGGAGTCTACGTTTTCGATACCGAACAAAACCTCGCCGGATGGGCTTCGTTGACCGTCGAAGGGGAGCGGGGCCGCGAAATCACGTTGAAATTCGCCGAAACGCTGTACGACGACGGACTCGTAAACCAGGAGAACCTGCGGAATGCGAAGGCGACCGACACCTACATCCTCACAGGGCGAAGGCGTCGAAACCTGGGAACCTAAATTCACCTACCACGGATTTCGTTACGTCCAGGTCGAAGGCCTGCCGCACGCTCCGAAAGTCGGGGACATCCGGGTAAAAATCGTGCGCAATGCAGTGGCTCCGGTCGGGAAATTCCATTGCAGCAACGAACTGCTGAACCGAATACACCGATGGTCGTGGCCACCGAAGCGAGCAACCTGCACGGCGTGCCGACCGACGCCGCAGCGCGACGAACGGATGGGCTGGCTGAACGACCTGACCGTCCGCATCGAACAGGCGGTGTACAACTTCGACTTCTCGCGTTTCTACGCCAAATTCATCGACGACATCGCCGATACGCAACACGAAGACGGGACGATCACCTGCGTAGCCCCGTACCGCTTCGGAGCGCGGCCGGCCGACCCGGTATCGGCCAGCTACCTGCTGCTCGCGTGGAAATCGTACGAATATTACGGCAACCGGAACATCATCCGCGACCATTATGACGGCTGAAAGGATGGGTCGATTACCTCGCATCGCGTACCCAAGACGGGATCGTCGATTATAGCTATTACGGCGACTGGTCGCCGCCGACCCGTTCGCCGCAGCGCCCGGATCGGCCGTATCGCGCGGACACTCCGGGCCAGTTGATGTCGACCGGTTACCTGTACTACTGCGCCTCGATGCTTTCGAAAATGGCGGAACTGACGGCCACGACAGCGACAAAGCCCGCTACGCGCAGCTCGCCGAACGGACGGCCGAAGCGTTCAACCGGACATACTGGAACGAACAGACCGGCGGATATGCGGCCAATAACCAAGCCGCCAATTCGTTCGCGCTGTTTCTGGGTATCGTCGACGAAACGCGTATCCCGCGGGTCGTGAAAAATCTGGCCGACGACGTCGAAAAACACGACTACCACCTCACGACGGGAAACCTGTGCACGAAATACCTGATGGAGATGCTAACGCGCTACGGCCACGCCGAAACCGCCTACCGAATCGCGACCCAGACGACCTATCCCAGTTGGGGATACATGCTCCAGAACGGCGCGACGACGCTGTGGGAGCGATGGGAATACGCCACCGCGACGAGATGAACTCGCACAACCACCCGATGATGGGTTCGATCGACTCGTGGTTCTACAAATACCTGCTGGGAATCGTGCCCGACGCCGAACATCCCGGTTTCGACCGTTCACCATTCACCCCTATGTAGTCGACGACTTGGAATTCGCCGAAGGAGAGTTCAACTCGGTAAAAGGGATGATCCGCAGCGGTTGGAGCAAAAAGAACGGGGTGTTGTCGCTGAACGTAACGATTCCGGCCAATTCGGTCGCTACGGTGTACGTGCCCTCTTCGCGCGTAGGAAGCATCACCGAGAGCGGTAAAAACGCGGCGAAAGCGCCATCGGTACGGTTCCTCGGAGAACAGGACGGCTGCGGCGTCTTCGAAGTGGGATCGGGGGACTATCGTTTCCGGTCAACACTGAAAAAATAGGCCGGGCCGGAGATCGCGCCGGAAAACGGCGAACGGCCGGACCGAAAGATTCCGGATTCCCGTATACCTTGAGGGTAAAACGGGGATCCGGACTTTTTTACGCACCGGGCGACCGGCAAAGCAGATTGCACCTGTTACCGGACATTTAAGGCATTTCGATCTCTTTACAGGGGTCCCAGAAACCTTCCTCCAACCGACGATCCGGTCGCCGGCGACCTGCACGCCCTCCGATTCGAGCAGTTCACGCATCCGGACGGCTGCCGAAAGCATGACTGCCCGAAAGCCGTCCCTGGCTGTCGACGACCCGGTGGGCCGGAATGCGGGCTCGCCGCAGCTTCCCAGGATACGCCCGACCAGCCGCGCCCAGCCGGGACGGCCCAAAGCGCGCGCAACGGCCCCGTAGGAAGTGGCCCGTCCCCGGGGAACCGCAGCGACGATCTGACAGACCGCCTGCCTCAACTCGCTGAAATCGGATTGCTGCATCATTTTTTCCGTATCGTTCAATCGACGGCGATTCGCCGCCTCAAAATTCCGGCGAACCGCTTCGAACCGACATTCCCCGAAAACCCCCGGGCGGCGGATACGCACACCGCTCGATGACTTTCCAAAATCAGATCAATCGTCATAAAAATACACATCCGAACGGTAATATACAAACATTTTTCCGATGGAATGCTCCGATATACCCCGATTCGCACATCCCGCAGCGAACGGCATACGCGAACGAAGGTCGGGACGGAAGAACCGGTCCGTACGAAAAGGGAAGCGATCGCCTGCGGACGGCCGCCTCACATCGGAGAACGTTGCGGTTATCGGACTCAGAACCGGCAGGCAAGCCGAAACGTCCGGCGGATTTCAGACGAACAGGTCGTTCAGCGCTTCGCTGACGCTCGGGTGCGTGAAAACGAAATCGCGAAGAAAAGCGGCAGTGCGTCCGGATTTCATCGCCACGGCGACCGTATTGATGACCTCGCTCGATTCGGGACAAAACAGCGTACATCCCAGAATCCGGTTCGTGCGGGCGTCGATCACCGCTTTCAACAGGCCGTCCGTCTCGCCGATGGTCCGCATCCGGGGAATCGAAGCGACGGCTATCCGTTTGACCCGGACATCCAGGTTGTTCCGCGGGCCGTCTTTTCGGTAATGCCGATGTGCGACAACGGCGGGTCGATGAATACGGAGTAGGCCACCGGATTGCGGTCGCCGGTTTTCCGCACCGCCGCGCCGAACAGGTCGTCCCGGATAATCCGGTAATCGTCCAGCGAAATGTAAGTGAACTGGAGTCCCCCCTTCACATCGCCGATCGCGCGGATATTCGGATTGGACGTCCTCAGCCGATCGTCCACGATGACGGCCCCGCGCGAATCGACCTTTACGCCGGCAGCTTCGAGATTCAGTCCTTCGGTCGCCGGCCGGCGGCCCGCAGCGATCAGTACGGCGTCCGCTTCCAGTTCCCCGACCCGGCCCTCCCCGGCCTGCCGCCAGGATACCTTCGCCGCCCCGCCGGAATCGCGCACGGACAATACGTCGGCGCCCGTTCGGAAAACGTCCCCTTTTTCTCAAGAGTCTCCCGGACGCTGTCGGCGACATCCCGGTCTTCCCTCGGCATCAGCACAGGCCCCCCTTCGAACACCGTCACTTCCGAGCCGAAAGAGGCGTACATGGAGGCGAATTCGAGCCCGATGTACCCGCCGCCCACGATCGCCAGCCGGCGCGGCAACTCCTTCAGCTCCATGATCGACGCGCTCGTATGGACGAAACGGCTCGCAGACAGCCCGTCGATCGGCGGCAGGACGGTCTCGGCCCCGGTATCGATAAAGATGTATTTCGCTTTCAGCACCTGCCTGCCTTCCGCGCCCTCCACCGAAACCTCGTCCGGGAGACGAACGAGCCGACGCCGGTATAGACCGCGATCCCCCGGACGGTCGGCCAGGTTGTGGTAATTCCGGTCGCGCAACGACGAAACGACCTCTTCCTTGACCGCGACGGCCCGGCGGTAAAACTCTTTTTTCCGGTCGAACGGAAGTTCGAGGCGCATGGCCGCCGCTTTCGCCTGGTGTATCAGCGTTTTGGTCGGAATGCATCCGGTATTGATACAAGTTCCGCCGTACATCTTCTCGAACGTTCGACTACGGCCACCGTCCATTCGCGTTTGGCCAGTTCGACGGCTAAGGTCTTTCCGCCTTTGCCGAAACCGATAATAATCGCATCATAAGTCTTCATCGCCGTTGTTTTTTTGTTCGTTCAATAGCCTTCTGGCCGATTCGGAGAGCAGGATCACCGCCCCGGCCAAAATCGCGATATCTTTGACGACCAGCCTCCCGCGCCCCGCTCAGCAGCGGAAATCCGTGCTCCGCCCCGAGGTCGGGAACCCACGCTTCGGGAGTCGTCGCAAGGAACGACAGGGTGCCGACAGTCATCAGGATTGCAAGGATTGCACCACAAGGCCCGCTTTCGGAAAAAACATGCCGAGAAACGCCAGCACCCCGATCCCCATAATCAGGACGCCCAGTCCGCGCGAGAACCCGTACGTATTGTTCGCCGTATGCCAGTCGCGTTTAGCCGGGTCGAATTCGCCCTCGCGGAGCTTGTAATCCCTGTATTCGGGCGCGGATTTCGTATAGAAGAAGCTCATGAAAGGGCTGTTGGCGACGAAAGGGACGATCCCTTCGGCCTCGTAATTCCAAAATTTCAGGCCGCCGATCCAGACGAAGATCACGAAGATAGCGACACGCATCAGGCCGATGCCCAGTTTCCGGCAGCCGGCAGTCAATCTCAGCGAACCGACGTAAAGTTTTTTGAGTTCCGTCATCATCATTTCTCTTTGAGGTTTAACGATGATGCAAAGATCCGCCGTTTACGCCGGCCGTAAATGGCGATTCTGCCGGATGTGTTGGCAATTATTCCCTATTTCCGGCTCCGGTATTCCGAAATGCTTTTCCCGGTCGCCCCTTTGAAGAACCGGCTGAAAGAGGCCGCGTCTTCGAATCCGAGGATACGGCGACCTCCTTGGCGCTTTTCGAAGTATAGAGCAGCAAACGCCGGCTTCGGCCTGCGTCCGGTCGCGGATGACCTGCAACGGCGACGGCAGGCCGTAAACGGCGAAAAGATTCGACAGCGTTTTCGGGGAGCGGTGCAGCAGAAGGGCATACTCCTGCACCTGCTTCTTTTCACGGAAGTACCGGTCGACCAGCACATAGTACCGGCGGACGATGTCGAACTGCCGTTCGCTGCCCGCCCCGGCTGCGAACCGTTCCCGCGCCATGCGCGTACAAGTAATGATAAAACGTTTCAACAGAATGCGCAGCATCTCTTCGCGCAGGTTGTCGGCGACGGCGTACTCGGCAGCTATCCGGTCGGTGATCTCATGCAGCGCTTCCGACTGTCCGGCGGTCAACTTCAGCCGCATAACGTCCGACGATCCGTTGAACAGCAGGCCGTTGCACGACACTTCGTCGTCGTGCCCGTAGATGCAGTAAAAATCGCTGTTGAACAGCAACGCCAGATACTCTGCGCCGGACTCCCCGAATTCGATCCGGTGCAACGGAGTGAGCGAAACGATCTCGCCGGCGGCGAGTTGCGTTTCCACATGGTCGATCACGAGAGTTAGCGTCCCGCGCTGCACCCAGATGAATTTATACAGGCTCCGGTCCCGGCGCAGCACCGGATCGGCATGAAAGCTGCTGGTCATCGCGACGACTCCTTTCAGACGGGTGGTAACGCTGTAATCCATAGGGCTGCTGTTTTCCGATAGTAAAGATAAGCATAATCCGCCGATAAAACCGCATCTTTCGGGACAGCGCAACCCTCCGTTGCGGGAAAAACGTCCCATTCGGGCGAAAATGATTACCTTTGCAGTCGTTCCCGAAAAACACGGCTATGAACATTCGCCCCCCCGAAACCCGGCTGTTTGCAGATCCGACGAAAAGAAAAAGATACCTTTTCGCCCTGACAATGATCCTGCTGATGGTAGCGGTCGCCGAACTGTCCGGCGAAAAAGAGATCATTTTCCCGGAAATGCAGCCCTCACGATCGGCATGTGGATAGTCGACAAGCAGGTATGGCGGGTCAGCCGCGCGCGGATGGTGGCGCTGATGACCGCAGGCGCCGTAGCCGGAGTCTGCATCGTGCGCTACTCGCCGCTGCCGCTGATAGCCGACATCGCGGTTTCGTTCGCCTTTACGGCCGTATGCCTGATGCTGTTCCGCGCTTCGCTGCCCCCGCTGATCTCGGCGGGCATGCTGCCGATCCTGCTTGGCACCGACAGTTGGATCTATCCGGCGGCCGTACTGACGATGACCCTGACCGTAGCGGCCGGGCAACGCCTGATGGAACGGGCCGCCTGCGGACGGCAGCCGATTTTACGCCGGCTGCAACGGAGGAAAAAAGAGACGCTCCGTTGGTTGTTCCTGCTCAGCACGATTCTAGTCGTCGCGGCCGTTCCGGTCTATACGTCGAACCTCTATTTCATTCTGCCGCCGCTGATAGTCACCTACGTCGAATTCGCCGGATCGAAAGCGGGCTTCCGAAACCGGCCGGTTCAGATCTTCCTGCTGCTGACGGCCGCCGCTTTCCTGGGCACGCTGTTCCAGTGGCCGGGCACGTCCGTATGCAATGGCCCGAATGGGCGGTAGCGCTCGCGGTCTTCACCAGCCTGTTCCTGCTGTTCGAACGCATCGGCAAATTTTTCGCTCCGGCCGGAGCGGTCGCGCTGATCCCGATGATCGTGCCGCAGGAAGACCTACCGCTACTGCCTTCGAGATCGCCGCCGGCGCAGCCCTGTTTATCGCCGCGGCAATGCTGCTGTTCCAGCAATGTTACCGTGGCAGCGGGCTCAGTTGATCGTTTGCCTGGTTCCGGTTCCGCTGCGGAAACACCTGAACCGGGACGGACGCCGGATGCGGAAAGCGGTACGGAAATTTTAGATCAGCGTCATCCGGGACTGCAACATGTCCAGTATCTGCCTTTCAACTGTTTCGCATTGATCGGCTTGGGCATGTAACCGTCGAACCGTTCTGCATCACTTTCTGCTCGTCCGACGCGAAAGCGAAGGCGGTGACAGCGAGCACGGGCACGTCGGAAGATATTTTACGGATCTCGCGCGTGGCTTCGTAACCGTCCATCACCGGCATATTGAGATCCATCAGCACCAGGTGCGGCCGGTATTGTTCGAATAATTCGACGGCCTCTTTTCGTTCCACGCATGTACCAGCCGGTAATCGTGCCGGAGAATGGTTTCGAACAGTCTGTAATTACTGTCGTCGTCCTCGGCGATCAGGACGGTCAGTTTGTCTTTTCGACCGCCACGAGCGGACGCTCTTCCGCTCGTCCTCCGGCCGGAGCGTGGCCGGCGTATAAGGGATCGTGAACCAGAACGTCGAACCTTTGCCCTCTTCGGACTCCACGCCGATCCGTCCGCCCATGTGCCGGACGATCGTATGGCAGATCGAAAGGCCGAGACCGGTGCCCTGTTCGAAGTGGTTCAGCTTGACGAACCGTCCGAAAACGCTGTCTTTCTTATCCTGCGGAATTCCGCAGCCGGTATCGGTCACGTAACAATAGATCTCCTGACCGCGCAGTTCGTAGCCGAACCGGATACTTCCCTGCTTGGTAAATTTGATCGCATTGGATATCAGATTGATCAACAATTGGGAAAGCCGGTTTCTTTCGGAGCGAATAGGACATTCGGCCAAGGGCGTTCGAACGCCAGCTCCACCCGATCCGTCTTCAGGCGCATCCGCATCACGCGTTCCTTCTCCTGCATCAGTTTCGTTCAGATCGAAATCCGAATAGACGAATTCGAGCGTTCCGGCTTCGATCTTCGACAGATCGAGAATGTCGCCGATCAACTGCAACAACAATGCGTTGTTGTTCTCGATAATGCCGACGTACTCCTGCTTCTCCTGCTCCGAATCGGACAATGCCAGAATCCCCGAGAAACCGACGATCGCATTCAGCGGCGTCCGGATTTCGTGGCTCATATTAGCGAGGAAAGCCGACTTGAGCCGGTTGGACTCTTCCGCCCGGTCTTTGGCCGACATCAACTCTTGCTCCATCTTCTTCCGCTCGGTAATCACCTGCGACGAACCGACCAGCACCAGCGGTTTGCCCGATCCATCCCATGTCTCGACGCCGCCTGCGCCTCCACCCACTCCTGCCGCCTACCCCCGGCCTTCGCCGACGATCACCCGTACTCCTCCTTCACTTTCGCTACCCCGCCTTCCGCCAAATCCCGGTAAGCGCGGCGCACCCTTTCCCGGTCTTCCCGGCGGATTTTGGCGAAATACTGCGTATCCGGCACGGAAAGCTGCTCTTCCCGGACATCGCCGTCCAGTCCGCCCAGTTCGATCGGCCGGTTCACATCGCACAGAATGGTGCGTTCCCGCAGGTTCCACTTCACGGAACGATGCTGGCTATCTCCAGGCCATCGACAACTTCTTGTTCGTAGTGGAAAGTTTCTGCTGCACGTCGTGAAGCTGGGTGCTGTCCAGGCAAAATAGTCTATAATTCCCGGCATATGCGAACAGCACAGCACCACCTCGTAGAACGTGTCGATCGACTTAAAATAGTAAGTAAAAGTAATGCTCCGCCGTTCGGCGATCGCGATCCGGATAAAATGCAGGAATTCGGGCATCGACTCGGGAAAAATTTCGCTTCCCTTCTTGCCGATAATTCGCTCCTTGGGATAGAACGACCGTTCGAAAGACCGGTTCACGTCGCAGAACACGGTATCGACCGGATCGCCGGATTCGTCCAGCACTACACGCTCCTGCATGTATATGATCGGCATGTTGTCGAACAAGTTCGTATAGTTTTCACCGATCTGGATCTCCGCAGTTGCGCCTTACTGAGTTTTTGTAACATGCGGTTGCGCTTCGACTGAAAAAGAAGCAGGGCGACGACGAAAAGAACGACCGTCCCGAAAAGGACGTACTTGTACTGCTCGAAAAAAGAGGAGGCCGGTTGTAAACCACCGCCCCTTTCGGCGTATCGGCCAGAGAAAACCCGTTGCCGACCAGCGATTCGTAATTGAACGTAGGAATGCCCGCGCGAAAATAAACGGAATATCCCGCGGCTGACGACCGGCCAGCACCCCGGAAATGGTTTCGATCAACTTTTATTGAACGCTTCTTGACTGTAAACGAAACCGCCGACGATACCGTTGGAATCCCTGATCCCCGACGGATGCAATGAAAAAAACGGCAGGGCGAACGTGGTGATTCCCCGGTAAGCGTCCGTCATCAGCACGGTATTGCCCACGAAGTTTTTTTATACCACCAGGACGAATAGAGTACGCCCGTGGTTTTCCTGTCGATCGTTTTCAAAGAATCGAACAACTGCCCGGTCGTCATGTCCGCCGCGGAAAAATAACGGTAGCTTAGTTTCCGGATAATCCGTCCGCATCAGTTCGGAGAGTTCCTGTTCGTCCTGCCGGTTGATATACAAGTCGTCGCCCAGGAATACCAGCTCTTTCATTCCCGGAATCATCCGGCGCATCAGATCGACGCTCTGTCGCAGAAAAACGGGCGTTTGCAAGACCGTCAGGTTGTACTCCGAAACCAATTCGGACAACGGGGTTCTCTGATCGGGCGGAATCGGATTTCGCTTCAGATACAGGCTGTCCGTTCCCACATACTCCTTGTCCGCGCAAAAAAGGATCGGAATGTCGCCCCAGTGTTTTTTTACATCTTCCAGCAATATCTTCGCCGGGTTCCCGATCAACAGCAGCATCCGGGGCGGGTGTTCCCGGTAATTCGCGAACAGCCTCCGCTTGAACTCGGTCGCCAGCGTATCGTTGTCGATCAACAACATGTTCATGTATTCGGAATACACGTTCAGGTTCTCGATCCCGGCGGCCATGTTGATGACAGGAATAATGATGTCGTTGCTCCATGCGGAGGCCTCGGCATAAACGCTGACGACCAGCATATAATCGGTTCCCCGACCCTGCTGTTTTCCGAATCCGGGAAAAACCGCGAGCAGGCAAAAAACAAAAAGCAATCCGCCCTTTATCAGGCGAAACAAACGGACATCAGGCCTATCTATCATAATAAACTATATACAAACCTCTTAACATTCGACCTCATTGCGCGCACAATGATATACAAATATATACCTTTATTCTTGCAAAATGCACGATACGAGTTTTTTATAATCCACCGGGAGCCGTCCCGCCCGGGATTTCGAACGCAATAGGGCTGGAATATGTTTAAACGGGTTTTCTCCATACAAAACTTCCGTAAAAGCCCTATCGCTTCGGTTTCGCGGAACGAATGAAATTCCGTATCTTTGCAATAAATCCGGAACAATGAAAACCGTCGCATGAAAAAAAAGACGATCCTGAAATACCTGCTCGCCGTTCTGGCGTGCACCGGATTCGCAGCCGCCGCACGGGCAGCCCTGCAAGACGTCGTTTCCGGGGAAGACCGGCAGACGACGATCCGGGTCTATCCGAGAGAGTCCGCCGGAAAGATCAAACCGGTGAACGGCGGCAACCTGGCCCCGCCGCTCGAAGACGAAGAGATGCCCGGATGCAACCTCCGCGAAGCGTTCGCCGAATGCACATCCCGATCACGCGGCTGCACGACGCTCCGCTGGAGAATCCCGGCATGAGACTGGTCGATCTTCCGCTGATCTTCGCGAATCCCGAAGCGGACGCGGAAGATCCGGACAACTACTATTTCGCCCAGACGGACGACTATATTGCGAATTGCATCGCGTGCGGCACGGAAGTCTATTACCGGCTGGGAACCTCGATCGAGCACAGCGTCAACAAATATTTCGTGCACCCGCCCGAAGACGTGCGAAAATGGGTCGACGTCGCATCGAACGTCATCCGTCACTACACGGAAGGAAAATGGAACGGGTTCCGTTACGACATCCGTTACTGGGAGATATGGAACGAACCCGATCTGGGCCCGAAAATGTGGACCGGGACGTTGCAGCAGTTCAACGACTTCTATGCGCAGGCGGCGACCGAACTGAAAAAACGCTTCCCGCACCTGAAATTCGGCGGGCCAGGGCACTGCGCCTTCGGCGAACAGGCGGTCAGGGATTTCGCAGGGAACTGCGCCCGTCACAAAGCGCCGCTGGACTTCTACTCGTTCCACTACTACTCGCCCACCGATACCGAATTACTGCAAATGGCCGTAGACGCACGCCGGTATCTGGACGAATGCGGCTATCCCGAGACGGAGATCCACTTGAACGAATGGCACTACAACCCGTACGGCGGAGCGCTGTGGAACATGGGCCCGGCGGAGCAGAACGAAGCGATCCGGTTCATGCGCGGACTGGAATCGGCGGCTTTCCTGAACACGGTGATGATCGGCTGGCAGGATACGCCGCTCGACAAAGGATTCTACTACACGGTCACCACGACGCGCTGGGGCGTATTTGAAAACCGGACGCCGGTCAAAACTTACTACGGCATGAAAGCGTTCGGCGAGTTGACCGCCTATCTCGAACGGGTACGCACCGAAACGGACGGTATGCCCGCCGGAAGCCGCGTGCTGGCCGGCACGGACAGCCTGGGCAACCTGGCGATCCTCGCCGCCTGCTGGAAATCGGGCCCCCGCGAGTTCACGCTGGACATCGATGGCATCGGGAAATTCGCCCGAACCGAAGTATTCCTGCTCGACGAAACGCACGACCTGAGCCGGGTGTTCGAAACCGGGCGGACGGCAGGTCCGTTGAAGATCGGGACGGTTTCCGACTCGGGCGTGATCCTGATCCGGCTTTCGAAAAACGACTGACATGTACCGAACCGAAGAGACCGCCGCGACGATCCCGGCCGGGGAGTACGTCGCCCGCTACCGGAACGCTGAAAAATTCATCGTATTCTGCCAAGCATGTTCCCGCTACGGCGCCTGCTGGGCCTGTCCGCCGCACGGATTCGATGCGGACGAATACCTGTCCGGATACCGCACGGCGTTGATCATAGGCACACGGATCATCCCCGAGCCGTCCGCCCGCGCCGAATGCGCGACGCCGGAACAAGGCCGGCAGGCGGGACAGCGGATGATCGTCGAAGTCCGGCGGACGCTCGACGCCCGCTATTGGAACTCGAACGGAAATATCCGGGCAGCCGCGCTTTTTATGCCGGAACCTGCCACCTGTGCCCGGAAGGGACATGCGCCCGGAGCGAAGGCCGGCCGTGCCGCTATCCCGACCGGATACGCCCTTCGCTGGAATCCCTCGGTTTCGACATCGGGAAAACCGCGTCGGAATTGCTGGGCATCGAACTGAAGTGGAGCGAACCCGATCGTCCGGACTGCCCGAATATTTCACACTGGTCAGCGGCTTTTTCTCCAGCCGCCCCGCAAACGACGGATCATGGTAAGCGGGAAGCGCGAAAAAGCCGTTTTCAACTGGAGCGGAGGAAAAGATTCCGCGCTGGCGCTGTACAAGGCGCAGCAGAGCGAAGCCTACGAAATCGTATCGCTGCTGACGACCGTGA
The DNA here is from genome assembly GCA_963692855.1 of Mycena citricolor. Taxonomy (NCBI): domain Eukaryota; kingdom Fungi; phylum Basidiomycota; class Agaricomycetes; order Agaricales; family Mycenaceae; genus Mycena; species Mycena citricolor. Next base: position 14,243 of record CAVNYO010000328.1, read on the forward strand.
ACCGCGACAACGCGCGCTCGTCGATGCACGGCATCCCCGTCGGACTGCTTCGTCGGCAGGCCGACAGCATCGGCCTGCCGCTCTACACGATAGACCTCGCGCCGGACGGCACGATGGAGAACTACGAAGAGGCGATGGCGGCGGCGGTCGGACACTTCAGGGATACGGGCGCCGATCGTTTCATTTTCGGGGATATTTTCCTGCACGACGTGCGCTCCTACCGCGAAAAGCAACTGTCGCCCTACGGCATCACGGTCGTCGAACCGCTGTGGGGCAAATCTTCCGCGGAAATCATGCGGGAATTTCTCGCCTCGGGCCTGCAAACCGTGATCGTCACGACGACCGCCGACCGGCTCGGCCGCGACTTCATCGGGCGGCGAATCGACGAAACGTTCGTACGGGACCTGCCCGACGGCGTCGACGTATGCGGCGAAAACGGCGAGTACCACACGTTTTGCTACGCCGGCGGTCCGTTCCGCACGCCCGTGCAGTTCGCGCTCGGCGAACCGTTGCAGCGCAGGTACCCGGTCAAACTGGACGACGGCACGGTAAAAAACTACGCCTACTGGTTCGCCGACATCCGGGAAGGCTGATCCGCCCGCGCGCACCTACCCTATCGTTCTCCCTCGCCGGCAACAATACCTACCTCCGGGTATTGCTTTAAACGGACGATTTTACTTTTTTTACTCCTTAAAACAACGGGGCCGCAGGTTATTGCACACTATTTGCACAGAACCGATATCCGGAGCGTCGCGGCGACGGAGAGCCGCGCATCCGCCGCACGGGCACGGAACGCCAGCCTGCAACCGCGTCCGACATGGAAAATCAAACCGCATAAGACTATGAAAAAAATCGTTTTGCTCCGACACGGAGAAAGCACCTGGAACCGGGAAAACGCTTTACCGGCTGGACAGACGTCGACCTGACCGAAAAAGGCGTCGCCGAAGCCGACAGGGCCGGCGAATTGCTGAAAAAAGAGGGTTTCGCATTCGACAAAGCCTATACTTCGTACCTTAAACGCGCCGTCAAAACGCTCGACCGCGTGTTGGACAAGCTCGACCAGGACTGGATCCCGGTCGAAAAGAGCTGGCGGCTGAACGAAAAGCATTACGGTATGCTGCAAGGACTCAACAAAAGCGAGACAGCCGCCAAATACGGCGACCAACAGGTGCTCGTCTGGCGACGCAGCTACGACATCGCACCCGATCCGCTCGCCGAGGACGATCCGCGCAACCCGCGTTTCGACCCGCGCTACCGGCTGGTTCCGGACGGGGAACTGCCGCGCACCGAATCCCTGAAAGAGACGATCGAACGGATCATGCCGTACTGGCAGTGCGCGATCTTTCCGAACCTGAAAATGGCCGACCAGTTGCTGGTCGTCGCGCACGGCAACAGTCTGCGGGGGATTATCAAGCATCTGAAGCGCATTTCGGACGACGACATCGTCAACCTGAACCTGCCGACGGCCGTACCGTACGTCTTCGAATTCGACGACCGGCTGAATCTTACGAAGGATTATTTTCTCGGCGATCCGGAAGAGATCCGCAAACTGATGGAAGCCGTCGCCCGCCAGGGTAAAAAACAACAATAAATTTAAACCGTTATAGAATATGAGCCAGATCATCAATTTATTGGGAGACAAAACCGAGTATACCTGAATCACGTTTGCCGACGATCGACAAGTCGCTGATCCCATTCCCGTCGCCGGACACGGTCGACCGGACATGGATTCCGTCCGACCGCAACGTCCGCACGCTGTGCAGCCTGCAAACGCTGCTCGGCCACGGCCGGCTGGCCGGCACGGGCTACGTGTCTATCCTGCCGTCGATCAGACATCGAACACACGGCCGGCGCGTCGTTTGCTCCGAACCCGGTCTATTTCGACCCGGAAAACATCGTCAAACTGGCAATCGAAGGGGGCTGCAACGCCGTAGCTTCGACGTTCGGCAACCTCGGCGCAGTGGCCCGCAAATACGCGCATAAGATACCGTTCATCGTCAAGCTGAACCACAACGAGTTCTGACCTACCCGAACACGTACGACCAAGTGCTGTTCGGATCGGTCGACGAGGCGTGGAACATGGGAGCCGTCGCGGTCGGCGCGACAATCTATTTCGGTTCGGAGCAGAGCCGACGGCAGTTGGTCGAAATTTCGGAAGCCTTCGAACGGCGCACGAACTGGGTATGGCGACGATCCTGTGGT
>CAVNYO010000330.1:0-11136 GCA_963692855.1 Mycena citricolor
ATGCATTTGTTGCCGATCTTCGTATCGTGCGCTACGTGAACGCCTTCGAGCAGGAAGTTCCCGTCGCCGATCGAAGTGACGCCGTCCGGATAGGTAGCCCGGTTGACGATCGCTTTTCACGGATCGTGTTGTCGTTGCCGATCACCAGAATGGTTCGTCTCCCCTGAACTTGAAGTCCTGCGGGGCGGCGCCCAGAATGGCGCTTTGGTAACGGTGTTGCCGGTTCCCATCCGGGTGCCGTCCAGTACGCTGGCGTAAGGCATGATCGTACAGTTGTCGCCGATTTCGACATTATCGATGTATGCAACGGGTAGACGGTCACGTTCTTCCGATTTTCGCACTGGGGTCTAATGAGCTAATGGACTGATCATATCGCTGTGTTTTTATCGTTATTCGTTGCGTCCTCCGCCCAATGCGTTGTAAAGGTTGACGATGGCCTGTATGCGATCGAACTGGTCGGATACGTTCGACAGCTGAGCGCTGAGGAGCGATTGCTGCGCCGTAAGCACTTCAGGTAGGTGGAAGTTCCTAAAGTAATAATTCCTGCGTATTATTCGACCGATTTTTCAGGGAATTGATCTCTGTTTTTCCGCTGAACGATTTTGTCTTCGGCCGACTGGTACTGGCACAGCGCGTTGCTGACCTCGCTGCCGGCATTCAGGATTGCCTGCTGGAAACTCCGCAGCGCTTCCTGCTGCTGGGCCTTTGCGATCCGCAGCCGGGCCGATTGGCGCCTTTGTTGAAGAGAGGCTGCGTCAGCGAGCCGAGGGCCGATGCGATCATTTTGCCCGGGTTCGCCACCATGCTACCCAGTTGGTTCGTCCATCCGAAGTTTCCCGAGATCGACAGCGACGGGTAGAAAGCCGACGGGCGGCGTTCGTGTTGTAGAACGTGCCGGCGAACGCCATCTCGGCCGCCTTGACGTCCGGACGGTTCGACAACAATTGTACCGGAACGCCGGCGTTCATCATCGCGGGGAACGATTGCGATTTCAGGCTGCCCGTTCGATCTGCTGCGGAGCCTCTTTGAGGATCAGCGACAGCGCGTTCTCGATCTCGCGGATCTGCTGTTTGAGTTCCGGGATCGACGCTTCGATCATGTAGCTGTTCGCTTCGCTCTGCACGATGGCCGCTTCGTTCACCATGCCGGCCTCTTTCATCGCCCGCATCGTCTCGACGGTCTTCTTCCACAGTACCGAAGTATTTTCGGTGATGGCGAGCTGTTCGTCGAGCATCAGCAGCGTGTAGTAGTAGTTCGCTACGGCGGCGATCACCTGGGTTTGGACGGCTTGCTTGTAGGCTTGGCTCTGCAGGACGGCGGCTTTCGCTCCCCGTTTGGCGTTCAGCAGTTTGCCGAAAATGTCGATTTCCCAGCTGGCGGCGATCGGGGCGCTCCATGTCCACGTCCGCCTGTGATTTTCATACCAGCTCAGGCCGCCCTGGGGGGCCAGGTTCAGCGAGGCGTGTAGGCCAGGCGCGCCGACATCAGGCCCGCTTCGGCCTCCTGAACTTTCAGGATGGCCGTCTGCAGGTCGGTGTTCTGTTCCAGCCCCAATTGGATCAGGGACTGGAGCTGCGGATCGGTGAATACTTCGCGCCACGGCAGGTCGCCCATGTTGGTCGTATCCGAAACCAGCGTGTCGGTTGCCGAGACGGGATCGCGGTACAACCCTTTCGTGTCATTTCGGGCCGGCTGTAAGGCTTGTATATGTTGCAGCCGCTTACCAGCGCTGCAAGGCATACGATATATATGAACTGTTGTTTTTTCATCTCCGTTATTTCGTGTATTGTTCGATTTCTGCTTCGATTCGGTGTTGTCGGTATCGTCCCAGTGCAGCGGCTTGAACCGTTCCTGCAGATGCTGGAAGGCGACGAACAGCGCCGGTACGACGAAGATCTGGCAGATCATACCGATCAACATACCGCCGATGGCGCCGGTCCCAGCGTACTGTTGCCGTTGGCTCCTACGCCGCTGGCGAACATCAGCGGCAACAGGCCGATCACCATGGCCAGCGAGGTCATCAGGATCGGGCGCAAACGGGCCGACGCTCCGAGTACGGCTGCCGAGACGATGCTCAACCGGATTGGCGTCGTTCGAGGCGAACTCGGTAATCAGGATGGCGTTCTTGGCCAACAGACCGATCAGCATGATCAGGCGATCTGCATGTAGATGTTGTTCTCGACGCCCATGAATTGCGCGAAGATGAAGCTACCCATCAGACCGGCCGGGATCGAAAGGATTACGACCAGCGGAAGGATGTAACTTTCGTACTGGGCGCTCAGCAGCAGGTAGACGAAGACCAGACACAGGATAAAGATAATGGCCGTGGTGCTTCCGCTGCTCTGCTGTTCCTCGCGCGTCATACCGGAATACTCGAATCCGTAACCGGAAGGCAGCGTTTCGTTGGCGACTTCCTGGATGGCCTGAATAGCCTGTCCCGAACTGTATCCGGGTTTCGGGTTTCCGTTCACTTTGATCGAGGTAAAATGTTGAAACGCGAGATGTTGTCCGGGCCGTACACCCGTTTGAGCGTAATGAACTGGGTGATCGGCGCCATTTCGTTGCCGTTGCGCACCTTGATGCTGTTCAGCGTTTCGGATTGACGCGCAGTTCGGCGTCGGACTGGATCATTACGCGGTACAGGCGGCCGAAACGGTTGAAGTTCGACGCGTAGATACTACCGTAATAGCCTTGCAGGGCGGCGAGCAGCGTTTGCGGACTCAGGCCGGCCTGTTTACATTTGGCTACGTCGATATCGACCATATACTGCGGGTAGAACGGGTTGAACGCGCTGTAGGCCATTGCGATCTCCGGACGTTGGTTCAGCTTGCCGATGACTGCTGCGAGATGTTGAAGAACGTGTTGATGTCGCCGCCCGTTTTGTCCTGCAGTTCACTTCGAAACCGTTCGAGGCGCTGTAACCCGAGATCATCGGCGGAGCGAAGATAAATACCTGGGCGTCTTTGATCAGGTTGCGCGTCTGCATGGTCAGCATACCCATGATCGCATCGACGTTCTGTTCCTTGGTACGTTCTTCCCACGGCTTGAGTTTACAGATAAACGTACCGTAGGCGCTACCCTGTCCGGCCATGAAACTGTATCCGGCGCTTTCGGTACGGCTTTTCAGACCGGGGTGGCTGCGAGCAGACTGTCTATCCGAGCCATGGCGGCTTGTGTCTTTTCCAGCGAAGTTGCCGGCGGCATACTCACGGCGACGAAGAAAGTACCGTATCTTCGTTCGGCACCATACCCGTCGGAGTGTTTTCATCAGGCCGAGCAGAACGACCACCGAAGCGATGACCAGGCCGAAAGCGAGCCATTTCCGTTTGATGAACAGGTTGACGCCTTTTTTGTACTTGGTCAGCGTGACGTCGTAAGCGACGTTGAAGGCTTTATGGAAACCGTTTGATCGGGCTCAGTTTTTTCTGTCCCTCTTCCTCTTTCTGGTGCGGTTTCAGGAACATGGCGCACAGCGCAGGACTCAGCGTCAGCGCGTTGATGCGGACAGGCCGATGGCGATGGCCATCGTCAGACCGAACTGGCGGTAGAACGTACCGACGTACCGGTGATGAAGCTTACCGGAATGAACACGGCCATCATCACGAGGGTGATCGACACGATAGCTCCCGAAATTTCGCTCATCGCGTCGATAGACGCTTTCAACGGCGATTTATAACCCTGATCCAGTTTGGCATGTACCGCCTCGACGACCACGATGGCATCATCGACCACGATGGCGATCGCCAGCACGAGGGCGCAAAGCGTCAACAGGTTCACGCTGAATCCGATCAGGTACAGGACGAAGAACGTACCGATCAAGCTACCGGGATCGCGATCGCCGGGATCAGCGTCGAGCGGAAGTCTGCAGGAAGATGAACACCACGAGGAACACCAGAATAAATGCTTCGATCAGCGTTTGAGCACTTCATTGATGGAGGCGAACAGGAAATCGTTCGTATCCATCATGATTTCGTAGTCCACTCCGGAGGAAATCCTTGGCGGACTGCTCGAGGATTTTTTAACGTCGTTGATAATCTGCGTAGCGTTCGAGCCTGCGGTCTGGTAAATGATGACGAGGTACCCGGATGGGCATTCGAACGGGTCGAGAATGCATACGAAAGTCCGCCCAGTTCGACACGGGCGATTTCGCCGAGTCTCAGCACCTTGCCGTCCGGGGTCGCCCGATTACGATATCTTCGAACTCTTCGGGCGTAGCCAGGCGTCCCTTGTACCGCATGATATATTGAAAGACTGGTCGCCGCTTTCGCCGAACTGTCCGGCGCGCCTCGATGTTCTGTTCGGCGAGTGCGCTGATAACGTCCGTCGGCATCAGCATGTACTGCGCCATCACATCCGGTTTCAGCCAGATACGCATTGAATAATCGGCGCCCATCATCATCACGTCGCCCACGCCGGGTACGCGCTGAATCTGGGGAACCAGGTTGATCTGAGCATAGTTTTTCAGAAAGTTCTGGTCGTATTCGTCGTTCGGACTGAAAACCGTGCCGACCAGCAGCATACTGGTCTGCCGCTTGCTGGTGATCACGCCGACCTGCGTAACTTCGGACGGCAGCAGACCCTGGGCTTTGGCGACGCGGTTCTGCACGTTCACCGCGGCCATGTCGGGGTCGGTTCCCTGTTTGAAATATACGTCGATGCTCGCATCGCCGGTATTAGTAGCGTGGAGGTCATGTACATCATGTCTCCACGCCGTTGATCTGCTCCTCGAGCGGTGCGATCACACTGTTCAGTACGGTTTGGGCGTTGGCGCCGGTGTAGACGTGCTGACGTGCACGGTCGGCGGCGCGATATCCGGATATTGAGTTACCGGCAGCGAAACCAATCCCAGCACACCCAATATCACGATAAGAATCGAGATCACCGTGGATAGTACCGGGCGTTTTATAAATCTGTCTAATTTCATAATTCTGCTTTTTTATGCGAAATTCATTCCGGGCGTTTTATTTTGCTGCACCTTGGCTGCTGCGGCAGCGGCTGCCTGTTGAGTCGCTGTTGCATTTTGGCGGCTGCCTCTTCGGGGTGATCGGTTTGATCGGCATACCGTTTCTTGATAAAGCCTACGCCCTCTACGACGATCCGGTCGCCGGGGTTCAGACCTCCGGTTACGACATACTGCTGGCCGTTATTGATCGGCAATACCTGAATCATCGTCTGGTTTACCGTCGAACTGTCCGTTACGACGAATGCGAAGATCTTATCCTGGCTTCGACCGTTGCGCTCTGCGGAATCACGATCGTCGAATCGAGTTTTTCCGGATCAGGATGTTGCCCGATCCGCCGCTGCGCAATACCTGTTCGGATTTTTGAATGTGGCGCGTACGCGGGCTCCGCCGGCGGTCTGGTCGATCACGCCGCTCAGCGTTTCGACGGTGCCCTTTTCCGGGTAGATCGAGCCGTCGACGAGCTGCAGTTGCACTTCCGGCATCTTCTTCAGCGATCCGTCGGTCGTCATCTTCAGCAGTTCTTTTTCGTTCAGCGAGAAGTAGACGTACATTTCCGAATTGTCCGCTACGGTGGTCAGCGGGGTGGCCATGCTCGGACTTACGAGACTTCCGACACGGTACGGAATTTCGCCGACCACTCCGTTTGACGGGCTGGTCACCTGCGTATAAGAGAGGTTATTCTTCGCGTTGGTCAATTGCGCTTCGGCTTGTGCGAGGGCCGCTTTCTGCGATGCGAGGGTATTTTCGGCCATTTGCAGGTCGTACTCGCTGATGATATTTTGCGGGCCAGTTCGCGTTTGTTGTCGGCGGTCAACTGGGCCGTCGCTACGGCTGCCTTGGCTACGTTTACGTTTGCTTCGGCCACTTTGACGGCCTCCTCGAATTGTACCGGGTCGATGATGAACAGCGTTTGGCCTTTTTAACGGTCGCGCCTTCGTCTACGCACAGTTTGGTGATGAATCCGCTGACGTTCGGGCGGATTTCGATATCCTGGCGTCCGCGGATAGCGGCTGCCGGGTAGGTATTGTTCAGTTCGATCGAATCGGCTCGAGCGTTATGGTGGCGTATTCCGGTACGCCGCCCATCATTCCGGCCTGCTGTTTCGTGCCGCACGAAAAGAAAGTCGCGCCCAATGCGGTTAATAAGAAAAACCGTTGAGACTGAATAAGCATTGATTTCGAATTTTCATATTCTTTCAACTATTTGTTTGTTATTTTTCGAATGTCGTAGTGTGCGGGGGAACCGCATTCCCCATTGTCGTGCGCCTGCATGAGGTGCGACCCGTTCCGTGTTCTGCTCATGTTTTTTCGTTTTTTCCGCTATCCATATTTTTCACCATGTTTTCTTGCCTGCGTCGAACGAACGGATGAATTGCCGACGAAAATCCGACAGACAAAAGTACAAATATTCGTTCGATAATCTAATCCGTGCATTCGGTAAAGTCTTTTTACTCCGGATAATACGTTATTTCGTTTTTCTTAACGTGTTTTACCGGATAAATTGCCCGTATGATGCCGGTTTTATGTGGATTCGACCATTTTTACGGCATTTTTTCACAATCCGATTTTACCGCATTGTACAGGTCGCAAATGTAAATAAGAAAACTGGAAAAACAAAAATAGTTTTCCAGTTTTGAAAGTTTTTACCCGATCGTTCAATTTAGTCGGGTTTTTAACGGGTCTCGATATCCGAAAACGGGTCGAAACGGCGGTAAGGAAGCTGTTTTTACTCGAATTTCAGCTCTTTTAACTGCCCCAGTTGTTCGTATTGGTCAGATCCACTTGGATCGGAACGACCGATACGTACCCGTTTTTGAGCGCCCATTCGTCCGTGTCGGTCGCTTCGGGCTCGGTATTTTCGAAATAACGCAGAGCCAGTAATAGTCGTGTCCGCGCGGATCCTGGCGGCGTTCGAACACTTCCCGCCAATAGCCCCGGTTCTGGCGGCAGGGCATGATCCCGCGGATTTGTTCGGCCGGCAGGTTCGGTACGTTGACGTTCAGGCACAACGGGCGTCCGAGGTTTTCGGTCATGGCTTTCGCACGATCGGCAGATGTACTGCTGCACGGTGCCGAAGTCGGCGTCCTCGTCGTGGTCGAGCAGCGAGAAGCCGATCGACGGAATGTTGTAGAACTGCCTTCGATGGCGGCTCCCATCGTTCCGGAATAGAGGACGTTAACGGCCGAGTTGGCGCCGTGGTTGATGCCTGACAGCACCAGATCCGGAGTTTCGCCGTTTTGCAGCAGGTAGTCGAAAGCGATCTTCACGCAATCGACCGGAGTGCCGTTGCAACCGTATATGGTCAGCCTTCCTGCTCGGTCACCTTTTCAGGTACAGCGGGCGCGTCATCGTGATGGCGTGCGACATGCCGCTTTGCCCCTCTTCCGGGGCCACCGCTACGATCCGGCCCAGCGGTCGGACCGTTTCGATCAGCTTTTGGAGTCCTTTGGCGCGGACTCCGTCGTCGTTGGTGATAAATATCAATGGTTTATGATTCATAGGCTTTGTCTGTTCGTTTGTTCGTAAACTGCAAAGGTACGAAAAAACGGGCCGAATACCAACTTGGCCGAAAGCGACGATCCCGAAAGTCCGCAACATTTTCGGATTTCCGGGATCGTGGTTGTCGGGTGTTTTGCCGGCGGGTCAGCTTTGCGATTCGCGGTAGGCGTCGATCGCTTTGCGGGCCGATCCGTGCAGCAGCAGCAGGCGTTTGGCCTGTTCGTAACCGAGCCCCAGTTCGTCGGCGACCATCCGCGTTCCGCGGTCTACCAGTTTGTCGTTGGTCAGTTGCATGTTGACCATCCGGTTGCCTTGACGCGGCCCAGCTTGATCATCGTGGCGGTCGTAATCATGTTGCAGATCAGCTTCTGCCCGGTTCCCGATTTCATCCGCGAACTGCCGGTGACCAGTTCCGGCCCGACGATCATTTCGATCGGAATATCGGCTTCGGCGGCCAGCGGGGAGTCCGGGTTGCTACAGATACAGGCGGTCAGGATGCCGTGTTCGCGGGCGCGGTGCAGCGCCCCGATCACGTACGGGGTCGTGCCCGATGCCGCGATGCCGATCACCGTGTCGAGCGGCGAGATATTCCGTTCCAGCAGTTCTTGCCAGCCCCGCTGCGGATCGTCTTCGGCGTGTTCCACCGGATTCCGCAACGCCGTGTCGCCGCCGGCGATCAGGCCGACGACCAGCGTCGGCGGCATCCCGAAGGTCGGCGGGATCTCCGAGGCGTCCAGCACGCCGAGCCGGCCGCTCGTGCCGGCTCCCAGGTAAAAGATGCGGCCTCCTTTCGCATCCGCTCGACGATGGCGGTTACCAGTTTTTCGATCTGCGGATCGCCTTGCCGACCGCTTCCGGGACTTTCCGGTCTTCTTCGTTGATCTCTTCCAGCAGCTCGCGGACGGATTTTTGTTCCAGGTTGTCGTGCAGCGACGCCTGTTCGGTAATTTTTACGAAAGTCATATGTTATCGTTATTGATTCGCATGGTAACGGACGAGTCCTTCCATCGGCGTGCGGACGATCGACCCGATCCGCAGACCGGATTCGACGGCGGTCTCTTCCAAGATCTCCTTATAATAAAGGCGACCGATCCGGTGAAATGCACGGGAAGCTCGCGGCAGTCGGGGTATTGCAGTACGTTCCGGCGCAGGAAGCTCGCGAAACCGTTTTTGACCAGCGTCCGGATTTCCGGTACGTCGAGGTTTTCCGCGAGAAACGGCGACAGGCCGGCGAGAAAACGGTTCGGGAACGGTTTTTTGTAAATCCGTTCGAGAATATCGGCCGGCGTCAAGCCGAAACGCGAGAGAAATTTCTCTCTGAGTCCTGTCGGGAGCTGGTTTTTCAGGCAATCGCCGACCAGCGTCCGGCCGAGAAACGCCCCGCTGCCTTCGTCGCCGAGGATGAATCCGAGCGGCGAGACGTTGGCCGTAATTTCGGTTCGTCGTACAGGCAGGAGTTCGAGCCGGTTCCGAGGATACAGGCGATGCCGGCGTTGCGGCCGCACAGCGCGCGGGCGGCTGCCAGCATGTCGCTGCCCACTTCGATGTCCGCCGCCGTGAAACGGGCGGCCAGGACGTCGCGGATCACGGCGATCTTATCGGGGAAAGCGCAGCCGGCTCCGTAAAAGCGGATCTGTTCGATCGGACGATTCCAAGCTGCGGGAGCAGGCCGCCGTCCACTTCCCGGGCGATTTCGTCGGCGCTCTGGAAAAACGGGTTGGTTCCGTGGGTGGCGATCCGGCATATTTCCGCGGCGCCGTCGGCCACGCACCAGTCCGTTTGGTCGAGCCGCTGTCTGCAAGCAGTATCATATTTTGATGTAGATTTTCCGTTTATACAACGTATAACCGATTCCCCAGTTCAGCGCGACGAATAGCAGCGCGTAGACCAGCGAACCGAAGTAGTCGCCCACGCGCGGGTTTCAGGCACAGCGAGTAGGCGAACCCGTGCAGGCTCAGCAGGCCGTTTCCGTGCGGCAGGCGAATGTTGTTCAGCAGGATCGAGAGCACGGCCGCCGAGACGTACAGAAACAGCGGATTGTGCCGAACGATTCGAAAAAACGGCTCCAGCGCCTGTAACCTTTGACATCGATCGTCCAGATCAACAGCGCCGCAGCGACGAGGCCATGCCGCAGGTGACCAGTACGAACGTGGGCGACCAGATTTTCTTGTTGATCGGACAGCCGTAGCTCAGCAGCCAGCCGCACAGCATCAGCGCCGATCCGACGAGGAACAGGTTTTGGATTTTATCCGTCAGGTTCCGTGCGCCGACGAGCAGTCCTCCGCAGCAGAATCCGATCAGCACGTGGGCGATCGACGGGATCGTACTCAGCAATCCTTCCGGGTCGAAGGCGAGATCGCCCTGACGGTACATGTGCGCCGGGCCGAGTATTGCTCGGTCGACGATGCCGACGACGTTTTGTTCGGAAATTTCGAATCCGTGTCCCGATAGCAGGATCGCGAAATAACCGGCGAGCAGTCCCGCGGCGATCCACGGGATGCGCCGGTGGCGAACCGTTACGGCGATCAGCGCCGCCGCGCCGTAACTCAGCGCCAGGCGTGCATCACGCCGAGGATCCGCATCCGGTCGAACGTCCAGCACGAACGTCCGATCCGTTCCCAAAACGGAACTCCTTCGTCCGACAGCGCGTTGAACGTGCCGCAGAATCTTGAGAACCACCCGATCCCGACGCCTATCAGGAAGATCACCAGTACTCGCCGCAAGATTTTCCGGACCGTGGCGCGGCTGCACCGGAAATCGAATTTTTTCAGCGACAAGTAGGTCGATGCCCCCATGATGAACATGAAAAACGGAAAGACCAGGTCGGTCGGCGTCAGTCCGTTCCACGAGGCGTGTTCCAGCGGGGCGTAGATCGCGCTCCAACTGCCCGGGTTGTTGACCAGGATCATCCCTGCGATCGTGATCCCGCGCAGGATATCGAGGGCAGCAGCGTTTGTTTTCAGCGGCGTTCATTCGTCCGAAGGGTTATGGTTGTTCGAAAAATTCCAGAATCCCGCGCATCAGGCTGTCGCGCCGTTCGTCCGTAAGGACGGTCTCGAACGGGAATCCGAGCGTGCAGACCTTGTAGGCGCCTTTATAGCCACTCCCGCGCTGAGATTGTTTTCCGTATAACGGAATACCGTGAAGGCGCCGTCGGCAGCCGTTCGATAGCGTCGGGCGATTCGACGACGTAACAATCGCCGTTGAGTTCGTGGTTGTAATCGTAATCTCCTTTCAGCGTTTTGTACGGCGAGGCGACGCCTCCGGACACCGCCGCGAACGGCCGCCCGTCCGTACGTAATTTGAATTTCAACGTGTTTGCGGCGAATTCCTTCGATGCATCGGTCGTGTCGCTTTCCCACAGGTCGGAACCCACGTAAGCGCCGCTGACCAGCAGGTGCCCCCGCCGTTGCAGTAGTCCGCGAGGGCCAGTTGCAGTTCGGGCGGAAAGCCCGGAATTCCGGCGGACAGGCTCCGCGCGCCAGGACGGTTTCGCGCTGCTTGCCGAGGATTCAGATCGACCGTCGGTAGTCGCCGAGGTTCACCTCGTCGTCGATGACCGATTCGTTGCTGCACGACACGAACGAATATCCGGCGCTGACGATCGAGCGGCCGTGCAGGGCCGGATAATCGAACGTATTGCCGGCGATGACCTCTTTCTCGTAATCCGCGCGA
>CAVNYO010000331.1:0-10463 GCA_963692855.1 Mycena citricolor
AAAACGGATTTGTGACGATTGAATAAAAATAGAGTTATGGACTTAGATTGGAAAACCTATCTTTTGGGTACATCAAAACAGACTATAACATACGGAGTTATTTCCGCGACGGAGCCTGGACAACGCCCGAACTGACAACTGACGAAACGGTCACGATGCATATGCCGCGACCTGCCTGCACTACGGGCAGGAGGCTTTCGAAGGACAGAAAGCATTTCGCGGCGCCGACGGCGTGATCCGCATCTTCCGTCCGAAGAGAATGCCAAACGGATGCGCTCCTCGGCCGAATACCTGAAAATGGCTCTGCCGCCGGTCGATATGTTCGTCGATATGATGAAGCGGGTGGTTAAGGCCAACGAACGTTTCGTCCCTCCCTACGGGACGGGCGCTTCGCTGTATATCCTCCCCGTGCTGTTCGGCACCGGCCCGCAGGTCGGCGTAAAGCCCGCCGGGGAATACCTGCTGATCGTTTTCGTTACTCCGGTAGGTCCTTACTATAAGGAAGGGTCAATCCGATCAAGGTGTTGATCGACCGCGACCACGATCGCGCCGCTCCGCTCGGAACGGGCACGTGAAGGCCGGCGGGAACTACGCGGCGAGCCTGACTTCGGCCGAGATCGGGCATGAAAAAGGATATCCGAGCGTGCTGTATCTGGATGCAAAGGAAAAGCACATCGACGAATGCGCGCGCCAACTTTTTCGGCATCCGCGACGGCGTTTACATTACGCCCAAATCCCATTCGGTGCTGCCGTCGATCACGAACATGAGTTTGATGACGCTGGCCGCGGAGATGGGGCTGAAAGTCGAACAGCGTCCGGTCGATTACGACGAGCTCGGAACGTTCGATGAAGCCGGATCGTGCGGAACGGCGGCCGTTTTGTCGCCCATCGGCAGCATTTACGATCCGCTGACCGGACATACTTTCGTTTACAACGACGGCAAGCCGGCAAATGGAGCGAAAAGTTGTACCACCGACTGCGAGCGATCCAGTATGCCGAGGAACCCGATACGTACGGATGGATGGTTGCGTTGTAAGGAATCGTTTTTGAAAAACAGGGAACTGCGGACGGGGAATCCCGCTCCGCAGTTTTTAATCCGGGTACGATGACCGAAAAGGAACTGGCCGCCGAACTGAAAGGCATTTTTACCAAAGGATTTGCCGGACGTTACGGGAGATTGATTGCGGAACACGATCTTTTCGGGGACGCGTTGAGCCTTGGACTCGACAGCGATCCGTCCGTTGCGTTCCATGCTTCGTATGCATTGGAAAGGGCGTTTTTTATTGCGCCGGAGGCGTTCGAGCGGCATATCGGGCATTTCGTCCGGAATTACCTCGCGATCGTTAAATCCGAGCGCGTGCCGTCATTATTCGAAGATGATGGCGTGGCTGCTCGACCGGAAGCGGATCGAACTGACCGACAGTCAGCGCCGACAGATCGCCGAAACGACGTTCGACCGGCTGATAGACCCGTCGGTGCGTCCGGCCGTAAAAGTGTGGTCGATGGAGATACTCGACATCCTGTCGGCAGAATTGCCGTGGTCGAAGAGCAGCTTTACGATACGATCTGCTGGCTAATGCGCGACGACGGTCCGGCGCTGCGGAACCGGGGAGCGAAAATCTGCCCGCCGCATCCGTGCGCGACGGCAGACTGCGCGGCGGTGATTGCCGTTTATTCCCGTTTTTTATATCTTAGGGCATCAATTACTTCGATTATGGCAAAGAAACTGACCGTAGCGCTGATTTACGATTTCGACGGCACGCTTTCGCCGGGCAACATGCAGGAGTACGACTTTATTCCGGCGATCGGCAAAAGCAACCGCGAGTTCTGGGAGGAGAGCAACGAAACCGCCCGCGAACAGGACGGCGACCCGATCCTCGCTTATATGTACCGGATGCTGCACGAAGCCAAGAGTTCCGGCATTTCGTTGCGGCGCGAGTCGTTCGCCCGGTCGGGACAGAATATCGAATTGTACGAGGGCGTCCGCGAGTGGTTTCCGCGGATCAACGCCTATGCCGCCGAACGCGGCATCCAACTGCAGCATTATATCAATTCGTCGGGCCTGCGCGAGATGATCGAAGGAACCCCGATCGCCAAGGAATTCCGGAAGATTTACGCCTGTTCGTTCCTTTACGATATCGACGGCGTGGCTTACTGGCCGGCCGTGGCGGTCAATTACACCAATAAAACGCAGTTCATCTTCAAGATCAACAAAGGGATCGAAAGCGTGTACGACAGCCGGCGGATCAACGAGTATATCGAGGAGGAGCAGCGTCCGGTGCAGTTCCGTCACATGATTTATTTCGGCGACGGGACGACCGATATTCCGTGTATGAAACTGGTCAAACAGCAGGGAGACATTCGATCGCCGTCTACAATCCCCGTTCGCGCCAGAAACGCATGGAGATGATGGAACTGATCCGCGATAACCGCGTCAGCTATATCTGCGCTGCCGATTACAGTCCCGATAAGGAGATCGACTGTCTCGTCAGGACGATCATCGACAAGATCGAAGCCGACCACAAGTTGAGCAAATTCTATAAAAAGTAATTTGTATTTTTAAAAGCTATGAAAATTATTTTTGCTACCAATAACCGTCATAAGCTGACCGAAGCGCAGGAGATTCTCGGCAGTGGTTATCAGTTGGTAACGCCTTGCGATCTGGGTATTACCGAGGATATACCGGAAGAGCAGCCGACTCTGGAGGGAAATGCTTTTCAGAAGGCCCGCTACCTGTACGACCGCACCGGGCTGGACTGTTTCGCCGACGATACCGGTTTGGAAGTCGATGCGCTCGGCGGCGCGCCGGGGGTTCGTTCGGCCCGTTATGCCGGGGATGGCAGAATTCGTCCGACAACGTGGCGCTGCTGCTCGAAAACCTTTCGGGACAGGCCGACCGAAAGGCCCGGTTCCGCACGGTGATCGCGCTGATCTTCGGAGGAAAGGAATATCAGTTCGACGGGGTGGTCGACGGTACGATCACGGACGCCGCACGGCGGGGGAGGATTCGGTTACGATCCGGTTTTCGTTCCGGACGGTTACGACGTCACGTTCGCGGAGATGGATTCCGAAGCCAAAAACGCGATCAGTCACCGCGGCCGCGCCGTCGAAAAATTGGCGGCGTTTCTTTCGGGAGCGAAATAATGCGTACGTACAAAGCCCGCGGCGTGGTGCTGCATACGATCAAATACGGCGACAGTTCGATGGTCGCCTACCTGTTTACCGACTTGTTCGGGCGGATGAATTACATGATCCAGGGCGTGCACAGCAGCCGGGGGCGGGGCAACAAGGCGGCGCTGTTCCAGCCGATGTTCCTGGTCGAATTCGAAGGGATCGAGCAGCCGCAGGCGCGGATGCATCGCATGAAGGAGGTGCGCAGCCTGACGCCGCTTTCGAGCCTGCCGTTCGACGTCCGCAAGAGCACCATTTCGCTGTTTATGGCCGAGGTGCTGTACCGATTGATCCGCGAGTCGGAGGCCAACGAACCGCTGTTCGATTTCGTCTGTCGGTCGGTCGTGCAGTTGGATCGGATGACCGAAGGGATTTCCAATTTTCACCTGTGGTTCCTCGTGCAACTTTCCGCCTACCTCGGATTCTATCCGGGCAACGAGCCGATCCCGAACGGTTATTTCGATATCCGGGCGGCGTGTTTACGCCGTCCGTTCCGGCGCATCGGATCTGCATGGACGCTTCCTGTTCCGGCTTGCTCGGCGATCTGATGGATTGCGAAGCCGACCGGCTCGGTAGCCTGCCGTTGTCGCGGACGCAGCGTTCCGCTTTTATGGAGTCGATGCTGCTGTTTTTCGGTTATCATCTGGACGCTATCCGTACCGTCCGGTCGGTGTCGATTTGCGTGAGATTTTTGAGACTTGTCCGCGGCGGGCGCTCGTTTGGCTTGCGACCGATCGACGGTCGGGATGGCGTTTGCGACCGGATCGATCGAGCCGCGGGGGCGGCAGGAACCGTTTATTTTGCCGGATAGTCGGCGCCGTTTTTTCAGCATACTCCCGGCGCCAAGGAAAATCTGCTGTCTTCGAAAACCGCCTAAAATCTGAAAATTATAGGACGCGTTATTCTTTTTATCGGATTTGCGGCCGGCTTACGTGTAGTTCGGGATGCTGTGAATCTTCCGGTACGGTTCGTTGAATCAAAAGATTTCGACGGCGATGGTTCGCCGGGAGCGGAGAGGCGTTGCAGTAACGAGGCCCGCTGCCCCGACCGGGCCTTATTTCGATAAAAAAGAGGAACGGGTCGATTATCGACCCGTTCCTCTTTTTATAAGAAAACGTCCGGAAAACCGGCTGTTCCTATGCAGTCGTCGATCGCCGCGATTAGCAGCGGAACGCTTTTTTCAGTTTATCGACGGCATCCAGTTTCTCCCATGCGAAAAATTCGATCTCTTTGCTCACTTCTTTTCCTTTTTCGAAAAGGGTTACTTTTTGCGTATAAGGACGGTTGCCGAAGTGTCCGTACGAAGCGGTCGCTTCGAAGATCGGGTTGCGGAGTCCGAATTCGCGGACGATGGCCGCAGGCCGCAGGTCGAACAGGTCGTTGATTTTCGCGGCGATCTGCCCGTCGGTCATTTTCACTTTCGAAGTTCCGTTCGTGTTGACGTAGACGCTCAGCGGTTGTGCGATTCCGATCGCGTAGGACAGTTGTACGAGCACTTCGTCGGCGATACCGGCCGCTACGAGGTTTTTGGCGATGTGCCGGGCGGCGTAGGCTGCGCTGCGGTCGACCTTCGAACTGTCTTTGCCGGAGAATGCTCCGCCGCCGTGGGCTCCGCGTCCGCCGTAGCTGTCGACGATGATTTTGCGGCCGGTCACTCCGGTATCCCCGTGCGGGCCGCCGATCACGAATTTGCCGGTCGGATTCACATGCAGGATGTAGTCGTCGCCGATCAGTTCGGCCAGGCAGTCGCCGGCTCGTTCCAGGCGGGCTTTGGTGCGCGGAATCAGGATGTTTTGGACATCTTCGCGGATTTTGGCGCACATCGCTTTTTCAGCGGCTTTTTCGCCGCCCGCTTCGGCGGCCGTAATGAATTCGTCGTGTTGGGTCGATACTACGATCGTATGCACGCGCTGCGGTTTGTTGTCGTCGCCGTATTCGATCGTAACCTGGCTCTTGGCGTCGGGTCGCAGGTAGGTCATCACCTTGCCTTCGCGGCGGATGGCGGCCAGTTCCTTCAGGATTACGTGCGACAGGATCAGCGTGGCGGGCATCAGCTCCTTGGTCTCCGAGCAGGCGTAACCGAACATGATTCCCTGGTCGCCGGCGCCCTGTTCCTCTTCGGTCTCGCGTACGACGCCCTGGTTGATATCGGGCGACTGTTCGTGGATCGCCGACAGCACGCCGCACGAATTGCCGTCGAAACGGTAATCGGCGTTCGTATAGCCGATCCGGTTGATCACGCGGCGCGCGACGTCTTGTACGTCCACGTACGCTTCCGAACGGACTTCACCGGCCACGACGACCAGCCCCGTGGTGCAGAGCGTTTCGCAGGCTACTTTCGAATTGGAATCGTGACGAAGAAATTCGTCGAGGATTGCATCGGAAATTTGATCCGAAACCTTGTCGGGATGTCCTTCGGACACCGATTCGGAGGTAAATAAAAATCCCATCTTTAAAATTTTTAATGGTTTAAAATACTTTTAAACAATGGGAAAAACTCAGCTGTTGTAGATGAACACAAATACTATTTTAGCATTTTTTTCCGTGGTTGCAAGCGGCCAAATCTTTCCACAAATTCAGTAACGGCGGCAAAGTAATAACATTCGGATATTGCCAAAAGTTTTCGGCGTATCGCTTTTGCGGAATAGTACGGCGTTGCGTTCGTTTCGGCGTCCGTCGTCGTCAGAAAGGATAGCCTACGCCGAAATTCAGCGTCGTGTTCTGCATCCGGAAGTTCTGGATCCAGCGCTGTCCGGCCGCTTCGTTCGGGTTGTGCAGTTTGATGCCCCAGTCGATCCGGAATACGAAGAAACTGAAATCGAACCGCGCGCCGAGTCCGGTATTGAATCCCAGTTGTTTGTAGAATCGGTCGATTTTGAACTGCGATTCTTCGCCGTAGCCGCCCTGTCCGAGGAACCAGATGTTGCCGACATCGAAAAAGAGCGCGCCTTGCAAGATTCCCCAGACTGGAAAACGGGCTTCGAGATTCGTTTCGAGTTTGAAGTTCCCCACTGGTGGGATAGTCGCTGACCCAGCGCACTTCGTTGCCCGGGCCGAGCGTCCGGGCCAGCCAGCCGCGCATACTGTTGCTGCCGCCGCAGTAGAACAGCCGCTCGAACGGGATGGATGTCGAATTGCCGTAAGCGTATCCCCATCCGCCGTAGAAGCGATATACGAGACTGGTTTTCGGCCCCAATACGAATTTTCGCGCCAGGTTCAGATCGAACCGGAAATACTGGGCGTACCGGATACCGAACAGTTTGTAATACTCTTCCCCCGACGAACGGCCGAACAGGTGGCTCAGTCCGTCGATCAGGTTACCGTTCGTTTCGAAATTGAACCGTAACGCCAGCGAATTGCGTTCGGTGTTGATCTTCTGGTTGTTGAAGATATACGAGCCGGACAGTCCGGCGATCAGCTGCGATTCGTAGCTGTTCCGCAGGTAGGGATTCTGCAATTGTTCGAGGAAAGCCGTGTCGATCTGCCGCAGTTTCACCACGCTGATGTCCGCCGGCCGCAGGACGAAGGTGCTGTTTTTGCCGTTGCCCCACGTATAGCCCCAGACGCCGCTGGCCAGCGTACGATGGTAGTACGGGCGGCGCTGTACGCTGTAGGAGACTTCTACTTTCGTCCGCGGATTGAAGGCTCGGTTGTAGCGGTCGATTCGCAGCGGCGTGATGAAACGGGGAAACGAAAACGAGGTCGATACGCCTAATTCGAACGAGTTGCGCTTCTGTTTGACGCGCATGAATTCGTAGCCTCCGCGCACCTGATGTCGAACAGTTCGACGCCGCGGAACAGGTTGCGGTTCTGGTAGCCCACCGTGGCGGCGATTCCGAAATAGTCGGCCGACGTGGTTCCTTCGAGTTCCAGCGAGTATCCCTGCCGCAGCGCAGGCGTACAGAAAATAGTGCAGTTCAGGTAGTGTTCGGTGCCGTACGAGGCTTCGCCGATGCCGGTGGAGTCCTGCGACTGCCCGATGTAGGTGATCCGGTTGTCCCGCAGCAGCGTATCGCCTTCCGCTTCCGAAAAGAGGATGCTGGCGCTTTTGTAATAGTCGAGCCGCATGATGTTTTCGTAAGTCCGTTTCACTTCGTCGGCATTATACAGGTAGTTCGGGTAGAGACTGATCGTTCGGCGCAGGATCTCCGCCCGCACTTTCGACCGGGTGTCGTAAACGATTTTCAGGCCTTTGTAGTCGAGCGTGTCGAGCCGGCTTTCGTAAAGAGAATCCGACACGGCTGCCGAGGGGTTGTAATCCGGATAGATATAGATGTCCGGATGCGGTAAATTCGGTTGTCGTCGAGCGTCGCTTCGCCTTCGGCGGTATATCCGGCCATGTAGCGTTTTACGACCATCGTCAGGTTGACCGTGCGGTTGCCCGCCGTCGAGTCGGCTACATAACTGATGTTGTTGATCGAGAAGTTGTAATATCCCCGGTTTTTCAGGAATGAAGTGATCCGTACCCGTTCGTCGTCCAGCGTATTCGCATCGAAAATGTCGCCCGTATGCAGCAACGTCGAAATCGTGTCGCTGAAAATGATCGATTGCAGCGACCGGTCCCGGAAATCGTATCGGATGCTGCCGATCCGGTACGGTTCGCCTTGCCGGGCGAGGTAGGTGACTTTCGCTTTTTTGCCCGAAGTGTCGACCCGAAATGCCGTCGAAGCGTCCAGGAAGCCTTTGCCGTTCAGGTAAATTTTCATGCCTTCGGCCGAACGGGCCGTCAGTGTCGAGTCGAGCAGCACGGGTTCTTTGCCGATGCGGCGTTTGAAACGGTTCCACCAGTTCGTTTGTCCGGGTCTGCCGAATGTAAGCCCACAGATAGAAATTGGTTCCCAGGAAACGTTTGGTCGGATGCTGGCGGATGAATTGTTCCAATTCCGTCCGCGTCGCCCGTTCGTCCCGCGTCAGTTGTTTCTCCCGTTCGATCCGGACGTCGCTTTTGGACAGCAGGTATTGCCCGGACGGAATGTGCCGCGTCGCGCTGCATGCTGCGAGCAAGCAGCCGCAAACGACGACGACGGCAGCCGCAGCCGCCTTTTTGCCGCCTCTGCAAACGAATCCGACCGAATATCCTACTCACTCCGCCAACTATTTTACAAATTTGAAACGCACCCGTAGAACGCCGTCCGCGCAGTCGCTCGAGATCAGCCTGACCGGCGGGATCTCCGCCGTGTTCGATACGTGCGCCCCGATGCACGGACAGCTATCGAAATCGCCGATATGGACGATGCGGACGGTGGTTGCGCCTTCCGGCAGCCGCGACAGGTTGTAACGGGCGGCGGCCTCTGCCGCGGTCAATATTTCGTCCCGCACGTCCGCGTGCGAGGCGATCTGTTCGTTGACCGTCCGTTCGATTCCGGTCAGCTCTTCGGGCGTCAGGTTGCGGTGAAAGCGGAAATCGCATTTCGATTTCTTCTTTTCGATATGGGTCGAAAAGGCCCGGCCGCACCCGAGCGTCCGGGCGATCGCCCCGTTGATCAGGTGCTCGGCCGAGTGCATCGGCTCGAAATAGTCTTTTCCGTTCGGAGTTTGTTCGATCTGATTCATCGTTATTTTAAAACCGATTTTACGAATTTGTCTTCGATGTAAAAAACGCCTTTCCGGGCTTCGAACCGAACCAGGCAGTACTCCGGGTCTTCGACTCCTCCCGGAAATGTTTGATAAACCACTCTTGCCACATGATCTTTTTGACCGCAGGGTATTCGATCACTTCGGCCGTTCCGGTTAGTGCGACGCTGTCTCCGCGGTCGAAAAAAGAGATGCCGGCGCGCGGGTTCCGGCGCAGATGCGCCGTTTTGTCGGAGCTGGTGCCGGTGGCGAACCAGATCGTAAACGGTTTTTCGGCGCGTATTTTGACGACCGGAACGGGACGCGGGAAACCCTTTTCGTCCAACGTCGCCACGGTAATCACTTCGCACCGTTGTAACAGCGCGAACGCTTTTTCGTGAATCGTTTCCATATCCGGTCGGTCTTACGGGTTCTTACTGGTTGAAGAACCCCTGTTTTTCAGCATTTCGAAATATTTCCGCGAAAAAAGACGGTTGTCTTCGCCCTTGTAGCGACGTTCGGTGAAAATACGCGCCAGGTTCGGTAGGTCGTTCGCTTTCAGCAGGCCGGCCGTCTCTTCGGAAGCTTCTTGTCGGCCCAGATCGCGTCGATCGCTTCGGGCGTGTAATCGTGGTAGCGTTCGCGGTGGATTACCCCTTCCAAGGGCAGGCGGTCGGTCGGCGGCGGCAGTTTGTCGGGGTAGCCCATCGTCACGGTAGTGACCGGGATCACCCCCTCGGGCAGGGCGAGCACCTCGGCGATCCGGTCGGCGTTGTAGGTCGTCGTGCCGAGGTAGCAGATGCCGAGCCCCTCCGACTCCGCTTCGAGACAGACGTTTTGCGAAGCGAGGATCGCGTCGATCGCGCCGTTGACGAACCAGACGAAATTGTCGTACTGCGGGTCGCCCCCCCGCTGGCGGCACCACAGCGAGAACCGGCGCACGTCGACGCAGAACGTCAGCACGATCGGGCCTGAGTGACCATCGGTTGTCCGAAATGGCACGGCGACAGTTGTTCCCGGATCTGCGGGTCGGTCGTCACGATGATGCTGTATATCTGCATATTGCCTGTGTTGGAAGCCCTCGTGCCGGCTTCCAGAATCCGTTGCAGCAGGGCCTCGTCCACCGGATCCGGCTTGTAGCTGCGCACCGACCGATGCTCGAATATCGTTTTGATCATAGCTTTCTGTCTTTTTAACGGAAACGCGGATTCCGCATGAATTTATACAAATATCCGCTATTTTTTTGAAAGAGGAAAAGCTTTTTGAAAATTTCGCGATATTTGCACGGATAAGCCGGAAACGATATGAAACAAAAATTTTATAAATACCACGGAGCGGGCAATGATTTCGTGCTGATCGATAACCGTTCGGGCGGATTCGACGTTTCCCGCGCGCATGTGGCCGCCCTGTGCTGCCGCCGCACCGGGGTCGGCGCTGACGGGCTGATGCTGCTGGAAAACGATCCCCAGGAGTTGTTCAGGATGCGCTATTTCAATGCCGACGGCGGCGAATCGACCATGTGCGGCAACGGCGGCCGCTGTATCGTGTTGTTCGCCCATCATTTGGGGATCGGCGGATCGCGCAAGCGTTTTTCGGGATCGACGGCGTGCACGATGCGCAAATCCTGTCGGCGGACGCGACGGCGGGCGAGATCCGGCTCGGCATGATCGACGTTCCGCGCGGGGAGAAATTCCCCGATCATTATTTTCTCGATACCGGTTCGCCGCACCATGTCGAAT